>CM052157.1:5029635-5048934 GCA_028455555.1 Augochlorella aurata | reverse complement strand
ATATACTAACAATATAATAATATAATATACTAACAATATAATAATATGATATACTAATAATATAATAATATAATATACTAACAATATAATAACATAATATACTAACAATATAATAACATAATATACTAACAATATAACACAGAAATAAATCAATACAATTCTAATAAATAATGCAATTTTACTTTTATAAATTTCCAAAAAATGAACAATAGTTCGCCTAATTAGTTCCTGTCACCAAAATTGACTAAATGTCGAATCGAGGGCAGAAAAAACTGTTCGCCTCTAAGAGCCTAATCGCCAGTCTCCCAGAAAACGATCCGCAGAGGTCCAACCGTGAAATCGCGACAGGTTCCGAGTGCAACGTAAACACGAAGATGGGCCGTGGCATTGCGTTCGCATAAATAACGGGCTATATTTTCGCGTAACTGCCACCGCGCCAATAAATAACAGTCAGTCGTAAATCAGGACTAAGGGGCTCGCATCATTCGAGGCATAAATAGTATTATTGGTTTACGGGGCAGTCGTCGTGCTCGAGAGGGAAGGTGCTGACCTCGTGTCGAAGAAAACGTCTCAGGAAATTTACGGGCCACCGTGAAAGAATTCGTCCTTGCTAACCGAGATCTTCACGCTCCTCGGCCCCCCGTGAATCTTATGTAATACTTGTAACGACCGGAAGTGGTCGCCGAGAATCACTGCTTGGGCGTTTCGGATCAACGGTTCTTTGCAGTTTCTCAGGACTTTAAATTTTTTCGAAGGGAACGTGGTGGGAGTTGTCTTGTCTGGAACTGTTCGTGTCTCAATGATTTTAACAACTCGATAGTAATATAATAGTATTTTTAAACTGTCTTTTATTTGCTATTTTGCATTCGATCTGCTTAGTTGTATTGAAATATTATCGCATTACTGTCGAGTTATTAAAATTATTGAGAGGAGAAATAAATCAATTTCTGTATCTTGAAGATTAATGAATTTTTATTTTGCATAAAAGACCACAGTCGACCCATTATGCATTTGTAAAATAATTATTATATAACGAATATATATCTAAAATAAAAATTGACTGCAGTACGTTTATTATTTATTATTTCTCGAGAAATATTGTTCTATGAAAGCACTGTCAATGAAACGACTGTCATTCTTTCTTTAAAGCAGCATCTCCGTTTTCGATCATCGAAAAATGGTGGAAGCCTGATTACAAGATAGATTCGTAGAATACTGAAATGGTAATTTACATTTGTAAAAGTACTTGGTGTTGCTTGTAAATATATATTCTTACGATTGAATGTTTCTTCATGTAAGATATTTAAGTACAGCAACAAATGCGCTTCTATATTCGAACTATGGAACTTTGTTGAAGAGGTACGTAAGTTTACCCAGTTACAAAGTTGAAAGTTACAAGGAGGCAGAAAATTACGTTACGTGGAACGTCTATGGCTTGAGTCTATTGAAACATTAAAACGGTTGGAACACTGCGCTCCTCCATTTAACCTTTAATAATGGCACCTTACTATTGCAGGCACTTTCTATTATTATTATTATTATTGTTATTATTATTATTATTGTTATTATTATTGTTATCATCGAAAGCGTTTCACTCTTTTCGCACCGTGCTTAACCGCTGAACCGTACATTGTTGCACGGTATTGAAAGTTACTTGAAGCAGTTTCAGGAACCAGGTGTTTGAGATTTATTTCTTTCCCCGAGAACTCCGATAATTCAAAAGTTAAGTACAGTACCGTTAAATTTTCCTGACGCATTTTCTGTCGTTTAACAGATGCGAATATCGTCACGTGTTCTCGATATTAATTATACGACTATACTGCGAGAAAGAAGGAAGGAGTCTTGCATATCGATAAAAATTAAGAATATTTTAATTTTATTCTCGGCATGAGAAATTTTTTACTAAATAAGAGATATTTTTTTGTTAAATTAAGTATGAAAATGTAAATTTTTGTAAAGTTCCACAGTCTATATATGCGATCGTCGATTTAATAATTGTTCAGTTGCTTTCTAATACCTGGTATTTAGCATAATTAATTTTATCTCATTATATTATGTAATTATTTATATATTACATATTCTATATACTATATTATAATTATTATAATTATATCATAATTATAATTATACGATTATAATAATCAATTCCTGTCATCAATTTTATTCTACATATTCGTTCGAATAATTCGAAAATGCAACATGTATTAATAAAGTATTTTTATTCGGCTCAATTATTTTTACATTTTTATTCAATGCAATACTTATTCGACATCGAATAAAATGCAATGCATCGCTCTGCATCTTTCTTCGCGAACCAAATAAAATTCTACCAACCCCCAACTTCGCCCGAAAAATCGCCGATCGGAATTCACGATTCCCACAGTCGAAATAAGACCGCGTTCGAAAAATCACGCTCCCCGCCCACGATCCCGATGGCCCAGATGACGATCAGGTGATTCGCCGAAGAAACGAGGGCAACTAGACGTTCCCATGCGCCGTGGATCGGTTTATCGGCACAAAAACGAACGTCGATCGAACTATTGTCATCGGATGGTTTCACCCCTTTCCAGTCTTCCCGGGGAAAATAAAGGAGGAAGCGTGGAATCTCGTGGATGTTTCCGACAATGCCGATATGTTATTTCATCTCGACGCGGAGACCGCTTTCGTGGAAGGGATCCAGCTGGTGGGCCCGCAGGTATAGACCTCGGTACCTGGATTTCGTAAATTCGGAAACCCTTTTCACGCTGGCGCCGATCGGCCCGGATAAATCGATCGCGAGGGTCGACGGGGCCGGAAAGAGTTTCGTTCTTGCGTACGATGGGCCCCGCGTTGCTCCAGATTCGCCATTATCCACCGCCCCTCCCATCAATCCACTTTGGTGCTCCCGCTTCCCCGTCTTGGGGTGGCGAGGGTACCTCGTTTCCATTTTTCAGAAAACATTTTACGGCTTCATTAGTGTACTGCGGAGTTTTATGCGATATTACGAGAATCTTCGTTAACCCTTTTAATGGTTATTACACACGTGGTATGGGAGAAAGCTACACTAAGTGGCTGGTGGTATTTATAAAAAGTTTTATCTGCCATGATTGCTGTGCGATTTATATTTTACAGTGGAAAACTTAAGGTAATATAATAATGTAATTATGTAATTATGTAATTATGAATGTAACATAATAATTTAAATATATATATAATTTAATAATTTAAATATAAATGTCATTTAATAATGTAAATGTAAATATAATATAATTCAAGTGCAGGTATACACCGACTGGTTAACAATTAATAAACAATTTTAATCTGAAAATGATATACTATTTAGAAAACCTTGAAATATTTATAATGTTTTCGATATTAAATTTTCATTAATATTTTCACATTTGACCTGTTCATTCTCGTGATACGTGCGTATAATTCGCCGACTATTTATTAATTTATATTGCAAAATTGAGGCTCTTCACTCCCACGTGCTTTCCGGAAATATTTTCTCGCAACACTGTTCTGTTTTTATTTATTCCTGTTTTACGCTTTAATCCAAATAATTAACAATAAATAAAAAACAATTTTCTTTATCCATAGACGTAAAATATTGAAGTATGGTAGTATCATTTGAAAGATGATTTTAAACAAATAAATAAATATGATATAATAGATATCATTTGAAAGATAATAATACGATTTAAAACGAAGGACGTGAGATTATAGGATTTCATGAGAAATTAAGAAATTCTGAACTATAGGTCTATTCAAAAGAGCCATTCATCCAACAGACAGCAAAGGCAAAATGCAGCTTCCAATTTCACGGGTAATTGCTAGCATTGTTGATCATAATTTCGTCAAGAACGTCGAGCAACCCGGTAGTAGGACTATTCGTAACTCCGAGGGAAGGGGGTCAAACAGATCGTTCAAACAAACGAAGGGTTTCAATCACAAATGCGAGCGCCGCCGGTCCAGACGTCTCCGATTTATGAGAGGGACCGGACGCAATACTGGGTCCAGCCCGGCGGAGCCGCGCGAAGGTTTAAATATTGACGAGAACTGGTTCGGGAAACCCTTTTACGTGACGCGCTGTAAATTTCGTTCGCGCTCTCGTTGTTGCACCTTACGCCTTTCGCGAGCCCTCCGTGATTTATTGCGTCCACCGGGGCCCTCGATATTGTCCCGTAACTGAGACAAACGCGTCCAGAACGGGAACTAAATATGACCGAGGCTCTGAAGAGTTCTCAACCCTTGCCGAGCCGTAAATTACCGGACACCGGTCCTCGGCGTGTACCGCTAGGAATTGCATCAAAATGAAACGGTGCGCGCGGGCTGCTGCACGCAACCGTCGCAGAATTTGTCGGGTCGCGTCTCCTCCGCCTTCTTCCAGCCACCGGTGTCCATTACAGCAGATAAATGGACGGGCGATTCCTCTTCCGACCGAGTTTATGGCGGCCGTGCGATATTCGCGTAACGGCGAGTATTTTCGACTTACAAAGGGTTCTCGGGAAAATCGAGCACCGGAAACGGGATAAGACGGGTAGCTGCCGAACCCCTGTTGCCTCCTGGAGGGTGGTTATGCGAGAGTGGCCAAGGTCGGGGCTGGTAAACAGGATTGTTTCCTTAGTAACCATCCCGGGGGATGGAGGAACCTTGAACGCCGGGAGCCGAAATCTTTGCTTCGAGCAGCTTTCGGTAACACTGACTACCGTTCCGGAATATTATCCTATTCTCGTTCTTGGTCGGCAGAAAATTACTGCAATCAGGCCGCGGTTCTTTGTAACTTCCGAATGGACGTCTTCGCGCAGTATGAAAATTGTCAGAGGTCATTCTAAAATCCATATGCCCGATGAAACTGTACTTCCTGTTTCAACCTTTTGCCTTACTATTTTCTTAACAAGTAGAACGTGTTCGGTAATTTAAAGTAGTAAATTAAAAATAATAATTGAAAAACACATTTCGTTTTTCATTTTTCACACAGATCTAATTTCAAGTTCGAATTATAAAATTACAAAGTGTGACAAAGGGTAGATAAATTGCAACGAGTTAAAAATAATATAACAGTGTCCTTTTTGTCATGAACGTATAAAATGCGATTTATTTGTGATATCGATGAATTTTATAAAGGGTATTTCGATTATATTTTTAGAAATCATATTATATATAAATCATAGTCTCGTAGAAACTAAATTATGAAAGCGCGAATTTGCATAATTATCTGCAAACTACTTTCGACCTATCAT
Organism: Augochlorella aurata; assembly: GCA_028455555.1. Lineage (NCBI taxonomy): Eukaryota > Metazoa > Arthropoda > Insecta > Hymenoptera > Halictidae > Augochlorella > Augochlorella aurata. Next base: position 5,043,712 of record CM052157.1, on the reverse strand, counting down.
TAGGTATTTACTTAATTTCCCTGATACAGGAGTCGCGATAAAGCAACATTATTTTATTTTCTGATACATGGAAAACGCGACAGAGACCGGAAAGTATTTTATGCAATGTCAACCGATTCTTTTTGTATTTCCTCTAAAGTCCCACGCGTTGTGTGTCTACCCTATCCGGTCGTTAGCATTCATTCCTTCTCTTTCAAGCCCTCCTTTATTCACCCCAAGTTCTCATCCCCTATGATGACTTTGCTGGCCTTACGACTTCCACGATTCAATAAAGTCAAACCGAATCGGAGAATGGAAATTGACATCTTCAGATTCCTTTGTTACTGCCTCCGCGTCCCCATACGTCCTTCCCGCCTCGAAATGAACATTTGCTTGACGCCCATGCGACCGGTTCCCTCTAATCCATCCGCGCGTTTCAATTTTATTCGGCCGATAGATCAAACGGTCTTCAAATATTTGAATATTTAAATATTTAAACAAAATTATTTCTCCTGTGCAGGATATTTAAATATTGATATATTTTATTCAGGCAATAAATCAAGCGTTCTTTAAACATTTGAATATTTAAACATTTAAATATTTAAATATATTAATATTTATATATATTATATATTTATATATCTATATATATGAATATTAAAATATTTAGATATGTAAAGAACGTTTGATCGATTGCCAGAACAAAATAAAATATCTCAATGCTTAAACATTTAAAATATTCCGCAGTCGAGAAATAATTTAATCTCGAGTGCATCGACATTTTCCTGCGTCAGGTAACGAAGTCCTGCAACGTGGGCGAACGAAGCGAGCGATAGTAATTAATCAGTAAAAAGGAACGACACCGCGACGGATTAATTTTATTCCGGCAATTGCTGAAACTTTCTACAAAACGCTGAACCAGAATTTCAGGAATACGAAAACCAATTTAATCCCGAGTGCATTGACGTTTCCCTGGGACCGGTACTGAAATTTCGTCGGGATCCAAAGAAAGCGAGGGCGATTGACCCGCGCGAAAACACCGCTCCACTGTTCACCGAAACGAACGAGAGCGAACGCGACATTAGCCACGCCCGAAACAAGAAAGAAAGCTTAGAGAAAGTTGGAATAGAATTTCCATCGAGCGAGTCCCGCCGGATCGATTTACGCCGATATTTGCGTCCCTGTAATTTACTCCGGGAACGGGTTCCACCCTGGCCTCCAGGTGAACCTGTTGCGTCGTTAATTGCGCCAATGTCGCCTAACGTGTCATTAATTACGTGTGGAATATTTCGAACGGCCGTCCCCTGACACTGACTTCTCGCAGATAACGAGCGAATAAGTTCGAGCCTAGCCGAACGAATCAAGATAATGCCGGGGAGGGAGAGCGCGGTGGACGAGAAAGGAGGGAACGGAGCGCGTCTCGAAGACGAGATACGGGGTTGAAGAGCGACTGACTGCGAGCTGGCAGGCCGATAAAAGTCAGAAAATAAGGAAATCGGTAGCAGGCCAAGGAGAAAGTGAAACGAAAAGCTGCGGCGGCGCTCGCGCGTTCCACGAGCGCGGTACGCTCGCGCGAGCCTTCGACGGGCGGAGTGAGGCAATAGGATAAGGAGAGTTCGTTTACCCGTCGTTATCGCGACAGGACTCTTTCTCGCTCGTAATCGCGCACTTGTCTCGCGCGATTCTTTTTGCGACCAGTCGACGTATGACCGAGATAACGCGCAGACGGTAGCTGGCAACGTGCGCCGCTGAACGCCGCCGATGGAAATGAATCACTGTGTCCGCGGCCCGATATCCTGCGCTTCAAATCCTATTAGCGTCGCCTCGATATTCCAAATAAGAATACCTAGCCGCCTGAACATCCTGCGCCAGCAAGACGCGCTCCCTCCAAAGAGAACAAGATCAAATGCGTTATTAAAACCTCCATTTCTTCGCATTCTTGCCGACCGGTAGGTCTGCTAATTCAGCACTTTAGAAAGAAATTATTTTAATCGGCAAATTTGCTCATATATATCAGTAGTTTTATTCTAAAAATTATTATTATCATTATGTATAATATACGGTACTTCGTTCAGATATTTTTTACATTATACTTGCTAAATCGGGAGACTCTAACGTAGCAAACGATCGAATCCAAGCGACGTAACAAAAATGAAGTCTTGTTATCTCATAAAACAACGTATGTTCTTTATTTATAGCGATCGGCAGGTTCGCTGATAAATTCTGTCGGCGTTATTTGCAGTTAAACGCACGGTTTGAATCTTGTCCGCGACAACGTGCTCCTCTCGACTTCAGAAAATGATGTCCGCTGATACAGCGGAAAGACTAAAAGAATCGAGGAGTACGAACCTGTTCGGCGGATCTACATTTTGCGCAGCTGGTAAGTTCGCTCCGCGATGTTCCCAGACACGCCGGGGAAAAGAGACGGCCGCAAGACGTTCCGTTTGAACTATCGGCCCGTCGGCGAAGTTCCGAGTCGTTTTGCTCGCCCGGTTTTTCGCGGACGCCGCGGCTAATTCGTCGGCGCGGGATTCCGGCGGAGTTTCCGCCCCGGCGGATCCCCGCTTCCATCTCTGGAAGTTTTCCGATGGCTTAACGCGCGGCCGTGCCGGCGAGCGGTAAAAATCGAACGAGATAGGGGTCGGCGAGCGTCGGGCGACCAAAAATAAACGGCTGCAATCTCCGGCGAGTGAAAGAACCTCTGGGACTTATCGAAAATTAGCACGCATCCTCCGCAAGAAGAGGAGAGAGCCGGAGGAGATAATAACAGATCCACGCGAGGAACCACCGGCGCGTCGGGGTGGGGGAGAAGAAAAGAAGCCACCTTCGAAACGCATCCCTCTCGTCGGACCGCTTCGGAGCCGCGCGGCCGATGAAGATTAGCAAAAGTCTTGCGGACCAAGAGACGGCCGAGTGGACCAGGCAAAAAGATAATAATGCGAAGGGAGTGGCGCGATCAGCGACGAGAAAGAGGATTCATAGAAAAACGGTGGGGAAAGGAGGGCAGCCGGGGTTGCGGATGCTGGGACGCGCGAAACCTTAGACCGTGTGCATCGTATACTCGTAGACCCGGCTTCAGATAATCTTCCTGAAGCGAAGATAAACCATCTGTGTGACGTCACGCGTGGGTAGAATGTATGCGGTGAATCGTTGATGCGTTGTTAGCTTTAGCAAGAAATTAGTAGATAGGTGTATATTCTTTTATAGATTTATATATATTCTTTTCAAAGTATGCAATATGTCTATAAATATATGTTTAATATAATATTTATAATATTTATAAATATATATCTTGCTTATTAAATCCCACCTTTTACAATTTTAAATATTGCTCATAGCAATATATTTCGTACAGAATAAAATTGCAAAATTTATTTGAATTTAATATTGAGATATTGGTAATATTCTGTAAGAAATACTGACTGTTTTCTTGAAACTTATTTCAGCTTGAATAAATAATAAAAATGCAAATACAAGAATGATTGCAGAAGAAATTATGTATTTATTTCGGCACTACGCTTAACACCTACATGTGGCAGTAAGAATTTTAGCGACTTGCACAAATAGACAAGTAATTTGTTCTTAAACCTAATAATTCCAAAAACTAAATGCTGTATAAAATACTATACACGATAATATACCATATGAATTGGAATAATACAGCATTCGCCTAACTTCGCGATCAAAATGAATTCTATATCAAGCACGTCCGCGAACGTGTTAAATTATGCATTTACCCTTATTGGTTCCAAGATATCGGTAAAACGCGATCGGTCCGCGGTCGTTTCGAAATTATCTTTTTCCGTCCGTGACGTCACACGTGGCCCGTTATCTTTGCTTCACTGGTTTCTCGGATTTCCTATGCACTTACTATACCAGAGCCGCGTCTAGTAGTGTACACGGTCTAAGCGCGAAACCGAAGAAAGGACGAAAGAGGCGAAAAAGGAGCGGGACCGGAGAGCTGCAGCAAAAGAAAGCAAAAGAGAGCAAGAGAAGAGAGAGAACGAGAGAGAGTAGGAGAAAGAGAGGGTGGCGGGCGAACGACGAAGAAATCAACGAAGAGGAGCTCGGCGTAACGGAGAGTGGGAGAAAGAGGGAGAAAGAGAGTTCTCGAAAGAGAGAGAAAGAGAAAGAGAGATTGAGAAAGAGAGAGAGAGAGAGAGAGAGAGAGAGAGAGAGAGAGGATAGAGGGTCCGTGACCGAACAGGATCAATGCACGCCACGGACCTTGAGAATCCCCCTGACCCCTCGGGCCGCCTTATCCATCGGGATTCCGCCCCTCCAACGATCGCAGCCCTTGCAGAAGCGCGACGAACGTCGCGGAGGAACGCGAACAGAGGAGGAGGACCGGTGACGAGCGACCGGGAGGGGCCGGGGGCCTGCAGCCGCAGATTGCATCGTGCACCAGTATTGCAGAGAACATAGACGACACATAACCTCACTAACACACTAGCCGGCGACCGATATGCAGGCCGATGCACCGTCCTGGCCCGTCTCGGGCCAATGCTCCTCCCGGCAGACAGATCGGCCGATTAACCCCTCTTCCAGCTCGACCACTGGGACCCGCGTCCCTCCTGAGCTCGTCTAACCCGAATATGGAACGAGACTTGCGTCACTTTGATCGTCCACGATCGATACCACCTATAGATCCCGGCTAATTGTCTCCCGATCGACGCGGAATGCTCGATCGACGATGATTAGACCCTGTCGCGTATCCTGATCGACTGCGCGGCCAGGTTACCGCTCTTATGACACCACTCGTCATTTTGTTAACGCTTTTATGCTGTTTCCATCTGTCCCGAACTGTGCTATGATCTTTTTTATTTATTTTATTTATTTATCGCTGCTGGAGGTTGTTGAACTGTGCAAATAAATGTTTAATTTCTCTCCGATCTATATATTGTTTTTCTTTTATATTATAGTACTGTAATAGTATTATTATAGTGTGTTTTTTTAAGTATATGTATTTTTTTAGTCAGGTCTGTGTACAATATGTTTTAAAAAATATATATAGTTATTAATAGACCCACTTCGTAAAAATGGCAAGACTGAATTTATTTGAACTTCTCGAGAGTTTTAATACAAATTATACGAAGAAATTTGTTCACGAAGTCAGGAAATTTATTTATTTAGTCCCGTGAAAGAATTCTTATAATTTCAATATCGTTAATTTTAGAATTTTTCTTTTAGAAGAACGTGTAATCGATGATTTTGACCAGTATGGTAGATTTTTAATGCGAAGCAAGAGGATACATTAATTTCGTAGACAAATTTCTACTTTGACAGATTTTTGCGTTCCTTATTTATGGATGAAATGCTGTATAAAGGATCGCTAAAAATTCAAGAAGTCTAAAACGTGTTCAAGTCACGTATCAATGCTGAAGTCGTTTGTATCGACCAATTAAAAATCGTTGATCAGACGAGGTTACCTCTAAAGCCTAAATCACCTCTAAATCCGAAATAAATTTCCTCAATAAACCGAAATAGCGTTTTCCAAAAAACAGACTCCTGGAAAAAATTGATCCTCGTAACTACAGAGACGTCAACGATGACGTTTGGGGCCCGATGATGCAAACTTCCGCCCACACGGACGAATTCCAGAGCAGCTGCGTCGGCAACAGGTCAACCCTTCTCGAAAGCAATAGTCGATCGTGCCTTTTGAACCCTTTACAGCTGGTGTTTACGTAAAATCGACGGGAAAATGACCGAACACTCAGGATCAGCGATCGACAGCTGCGCTTAGGGACAGACACACGGTGGAGATTCTCGATGGTCATAGAAACATTTGCATCTGATCGGTGCAGCGATCGTCTCCGGTTCCCGAATCAGGTACTCGATACAAAACGCCGTTGGGGAATCCTTTCGTTCGGTTACACCCTTTGACGACGGCGGCCGGGGTTTACGAAATTCGGAAAACCGGCGGTGCCAATAAATAGAACTGATAATTGTGGGTGTTCATTGTCAGACTGTTCGTCAGCTTTGCGCAAGACGAGTGGACAGATGCGGATTGCCGAACCATTGTGCCATAGGGAGGCCTTTCCGAGACCTTTTATGCAATCTTCGGCTGCTGGCCTTTTCATTTGGCGGCCATCTTTCTAGATGATAGTGTCTTTTATATTTGCGTGTTTCTGATGTAAAATGTTTGTTGAATATTATTTATATTGTAACTTAATGTTGAAGGAAGATCAACCCCTCAACGTATTGTTTTCTTAGAAATTTTTCAATCGCAATAATTTCTTAGAGGGGACAGATAATTGTTTATTTCTAAGTTTAATTGAATGTTTAAATATTAATGACAAGGGATTCGAATTTTATTCCCATTTCAAGGGACAGGATAACATCCATATTTAATAATCGTCAAAGTATGGTAAGGGGTTAAAAGAATTTAAAAATGGCATTGTTTTTAATCTATTAAAGTGGCGAAACAATTAACTTATTATTCAGTCTTTATTTAAATAAACACTGTGATTATATAAAGAGAATTTAAGAATATCTTTCTAATAAAAAATACAACTTGTGCAAATCAACAAAAAAGAAAAGACATTTTCGTCAGATTTACTTACAGCTAATTTAAACAAATTTTATTTCGGTTACATAACACTAAAAATTCACTAATTATTTTTCTAAACAGCGTAAAACCTTTCATTTCTCTCGTAATTTGTTATACAACAATGAAATAGAAAATAAAACAGAATTTTCAGAATTTGATAGTAAATGAAAAATGGGCGAAGACGATCTTCTCCTACGAGAACTGTGAAATAAGTGGCATAAAAGCGTGGCCCCGCGTGTTTCGCGAATCGGAACATGTAATAGACGCGGAGAACGTATGATTTAGCGATCGTAAATCGCAAAGTAGATGGGTAGGAAGCGGAGATCGCCGTTGCTGGTGCGAACGCGTGAAATCCCGGCGGAGACTCGAACGCCTGTGCAGGCGATGCATCGCGATGCGGCAGGTGCAACGTCGGAGGGCCGCGAGTCCTCGCGCCGTTAAAAGGGATAGAAAGAGGATAGGAAAGAGGCGTATCCGAGCCAGAATTCGATCTTCCGCGTAACATCCTCTCCTCCTGCGTTCTCCCGTCGCTCGTTTTCCTTTTACGAGCGTGCTCCCTTTTCGCTTCTTTTCCGGCCCCGCGGTGTACAATGCGAAGCACGCGTGACGTGATCGCAACTGCGGCGGGCAGCTGCGTCGTCTCGGCGTGCATCCAGACACGCGCCTCGTGTTCCGGCATTATGCAATACCGAACACCCCTTATTACACCGCGGGGAGGTCCCGGGGAGACGTGTGCCATCCTACTGCGGGGGTGCGATCGGATACTTCCGCGTGTCCCGATTTATTTCGGCGTTCGACGCGCTACTGTACAAAGTTCTGTCGATTGTTACAAGGTTCAGGATATTATAGACAAATTTATCATCGATCGCTGAGATAATTTTTCACTCGAATCATTTTTACTTTCTTTTTCGTAATGCGTGAGGTACGCTAATTTTTTAGTCAAATGCGAGTGTAATAATTGTTTTGTAATGTCGAGATTTGATTTACTCAAACTTCGGACGATTTCTATTGTAATAAATGCTTTAGTTATTAACAAATTTCTTATAGGAATAAGTTAATATAATTTCAGTGACTGCGACTAATTCCACAACTTTCTTATTTTAAAATTGTCGAACTTATAAAGCGTCTGTCGCAATAAATAATTGAATTTCTTAATAAGAGTACACGATATGTGAAAATTAGAAATTACTTAAATAAATTCAATCTCGTAATTCTCGTAAAGCAATAATCTTCATTGCTCGGTAAATTTAGTGTTCATTAAGTGTATCATTGTTAAATATTTACATCAAATACAGGTTTGTAAGATATTAGAAATCATTTATATTAAATTGTTTGAAACAAACTGAATCTGGGATAAAATTGCGAAGATTTATCTTAACGATATTTACTAAAGTTTATTACTTAACAATTTACTAAATTCAATTTTCCTGTCGACGATATTTAGCAATTGTAATTAATATAGACATTCAGTTCGTATATCAATTAATAAGCACGAATAATTATTTATATGCATCGCATATAAATTATCTTCCACGTGTAATAATTTATCGTCGTCAAACAAGTGCCAGTCAATTAAATTAAGCTAAGTAACTAAACGTAAGATAAATGGAAATAAAATTCAATTGTTCTATTACCGACATTGTACATCAATTTACAAGTTAATACGTATCATATATAAATTTTTATATTCGTCTAGAAATTTATTAACGTCAAAGAAGTGCTACGCGTAGTAAACGTGGCTAACAAAAGATCAAACAAGTTGATCATACGTTCGAATAAGACTCGGCAGCACGAAAAGAAAACCTCCAGCTACTCGCATCCCTAAAAGGATTAACGTGCGGGTTGCTCAACCCCGATCGGTCTTGGATACACACGTCCCCCGAAACCGGACACAGGTGATGCTCCGTTTGTATAGATTTTCGGCGGATCGTGGAAACGGAAAAGCCAGACACGTGTGTTGCCGATGCATCTGCGAGCAGCCCTTAACGCAAACAACCCTTCCGCCCGGCTTCCCACGGATTTCGTTCTAAAACGGCTCCGTCATTCTTGGGAATCTGCATCCAATTTTCCCTAATGCGGGCAACCGTCGCCGTGCTGCCGATGGCTCGGCTATCGCGTCGACGACGTGCTCGGGGACACAAAGGGTGGCTAAGATTTTTATTTCTATGGAAATTTTAGAGCGGGTGAGCCACCGCGGCTGCTAACGCCAAGGTTTCCGGCGTTCGAAGATTCGAAGCCGACTGTTCGCGAATTTATTCCACGGATAAGAAGCGTTTAATTGCTTCCCGGCAACGTTTCGAATAACAATCGATTCGATGATAATCGACGGGAAGCTTTCGAAAAAAGAATCGACGCATCTGGCTGGCTTTGTAAGAGGAAACGCAAAACGTGACACGCGCCTCGTAACCCGAAACCCTTTCATACGAGCGATGATTTTACGTAACGGATGTAACAGCTCAACACGTGGCCGTCCCCACTCCGAGAACGGGAAAATGTCGGAAATTTATCGATATCGTTACAGCATGCTCGACGCGCTGCGGAATTGGAGTTTGATTAACAAACTTGCGATCGAGTGACTTCATTACTAATCGGACTGCTTGATTGTTTTCCATTATACTGTCGAGCGATTCATCGACGTGTGAGAAACTGAGTTTGCAGCTGAACTGCGATAAAATTTGTTATTACGTTTGAAAGTAGTTGAGCGATATTAGGTTTTATGCTTATGATTGTTTTATACTGTCCATTGAAAATTTCATTGCATTTCCTGTTGTATCGAGAAAATATGAGGTTTGAAAAATTTGTAAAAATTAAGGATGATGGGGAGAAGTCTTTCTGGGACTTCTGTCGACACCTAGCGGGGACTGGGCCTCGATAAAGGACGGGGGCCCAGTTTGGGCCAGTCACGAAAGAGCCATCTGTGGTGCGAGCACAGAGATTCGTCGGGAGTCAGAAAACTCTGCCGGCAAGTTTTTGAAAAGCTATTTTCCCTCGATTTATCGATCGAGATGGTGAAATTCCAAGATGATTGCTCGAAGCGTTCAGTCTGAATTTGGCTAATAGGGTTGTCTAATCGTGTGAGCAACAGCCTTGAACTTTGTGAAACTGTGAATTAAAACTAGTAGAGTATGGAGAGCTGGTATTACAAACCGGAACCGAAGCATAGTGAGAAAAATCTACGCGATTAGCTGGCTCGGCTTGCCGAGATAATGATTCACGGTTCGACGAAAATGGGATGCGTTCATCAGGTATGCGCGTTTATCTTGTGAGAACTATCAGACATCCACGCGTGCGTTGCCACTTAACGAACCTCTCTTAAATTATTACTTCGCCCTGATTAATCTTTCCTGTCCAGGCGACAGTTAACAGGTGCAAACTTTCGCAACATTGATGCATGAAAGCGGCGACGTCTTCATAAATCTTCTGTTGTTTACCCTTTTCAGAATACGGCGGGAAGCGAGTTTCAAATTTCCCCATGGGCGTACGCAAAAATATTTCAATTTTAAGGCTAGGAATCATAAAAATAAAAATAGTACGATTTAAATTTTAAGGCGAATGGGCATCAAAATAAATACGCAATTATTTAAGTTTCGAGGCCAGTCGTTTAAAAATCAATTTAGGATCTTTTCGATTTGAAGAGTACTTTTCGAAACAAATATAGAAATATTTCGAATTTAGGGTTAATTATTTTTTAATTATGTACAGAAATATTTTGATTTTTGGCTCGCTTATTTTTTAGGTAAGTAAGGAAATATTTCAGTTTTAAGGTTGATAGTTATTAGAGGAAATAAGTATGTTTTCTAATGAGCGATTTCCGCCCCGAGAAAAATAAAATTTGCGACCAATTTCGCCTCCCAGCTAGTCACGCAATCGCCCCTTAATCGCAACAGATCGTCCCTCATTGTCGATTACGCGGAACGACCTGGATCGCATTTGCACCACCCGGTACCGTCTCACCCTCCCATTAGCGCTTCTGCTCCGCCCTTGAACGGATTTCGTCCAATTTTTCTTCCGCGTCCAGTCCATTTCCTTATATTAGCTTTCGCTGTCTGGGCCCGCCGTATAAAAACAGCTGACAATTCAGTTTTCACCCCGGTGACCCGAAAACGCGTCCGCAAAAAGAGCAACACAATCATAAAAATGGCACTTTATGAGACGCAGGCGGGATTTATCGCGAACACGTGCAAATGTTTTGAACGTGCCGCATTTATTATAATCATTGCTGTCGCTGTAAATGTACTAAATTAATGTACCCCTGTAGATTGATGGCTATGGACTGTGAGCAGGAAAAAATGATCGAGTTAATCAACCCCCCAAGAATTTTATGAACACCACGAATATTTTAGAATTTGTAACATTTACTATAGAAAATTGTATGGAAAATTGTGAGCAGTATAGTGCGTTAACTATTTTTATTTTCAGTATGCAAATGCATATTTATTTCTTTGAATAATTATAATAAATTATAGATATCATAATAAAATTCTTTAATTCTTCCGATATTATCAATGTTTTGAGTCTCACATACTATTTATCACACACAAACATAAAAAGCAAATAGATAAAATGCAAGTTATAAAATAAATAAAATTATCGATCGAATTTCTAATCGCCGTTTCTCAAAAATACCCTCAAAAGTCTCAAAAATACAGATGAAGAAACTTTCGAGGACGGCTGAAAAAAACGCGCAAGAATTCCCCGCGAAAAAAGAGCACCCAGAGCAGCGCCCTGCGCAGCACCTCGAAAGATGCTCGGCGGCCATTCAAACAGCTCCGAATGTCCGGCGGCGAGTTTCGAGAGGCGAGGGGAAAAAAATGATGCGCGTACGTGACGCTCAAGGGTAATAAAAGGAGAATCGTACGGTGCATTGCACCCCGCGTCAGACGCGGAGGGTAAGGTACGCGAGGGAAGAGGGGAGTTCGAATCGATTCCGGGCGTTGGCGCCGAGGTCACCGGCTCGCCTTGTTCGGAGTAATGACCCTCACCCAGTGCAGTGCAATGGCATCGTCGACAACCCCTCTCCGTCTGCCCCGCCGGCTCCACCGCGCGCCATCCCTGTCCGTCTTTAGCCACCCCGTTGGAGGGGGTTCGAGACTTTGTTCGCGGTTCAAGGGGTTAGAGGGTGTCTCGACGTAGCGGATCCGTCGCTCGAGAAAGGTCTAGGCGAAAGGCGGACGCGGAGACGAGATGGAAAGGGATAAGGGATGGCAAGGAAGCGGGAAAGAGGGCTATCATAAAATCCATCCCCGCTTTCTGCCGATTTGCCAGCCGAGAGAGCCACTTTCATCCCCTCCGCGAGCCGGTCAGGCCCGATCAGCTCCGGCATCCTCGTCGGGACCTTAAACTTCGGGGGAGGTCAATGATCGATTCTCCGAGGTACCTGCCACTCTCTCTGTTCTCTCTCTCTCTCTCTCTCTCTCTTTCTCTCTTTCTCTCTCTATCACTCTCTCACTCTCTTTCTCTCTTTCCCGCTCGGTTACTCTCTCTTTCTCCGTTTCCCTCTCTCCCCAGTCCCTCGCCGCCCCACCGCCGTTTGACTCGCGACGGGTAATTTCGGTAAATTATTCAGGTGTACGATGCGATACGATAGCGACCGATTGCACCTGCCGCGAGTGCTAATTTCCAGGCGGGCGAGCGTTACTCGCGTGTCGGACGCGCCGGGGGTGCACCCGCCGCGTTGTTTACTCGCCGGCTACCCTGGCCGCGCGTAGCTGGCGGTCCACCATTGGTCGGCCGGAGTTGCAACCCCTTTAAGGACTACATTGTACGGTTTTAGTGCACTTTTTTCCTTGGCGAGCGGCACTCCATGCAAATCATGGGTTTATACGCCGGCTACTCGCCGTACGTCGAATCTGATTCCGCCGGAATCGATGCGGCGGAGGATATTGCAGACTTTCCGCGCTGCGTGGAATGGGGCATTCAGAATGTTTCTGAAAAAGAGGCTCGTTGGGCTGTGCACCCTTTTCAACCATTTTTAATGAACTTGTACAGGGGGTTCAAGAAGGTTGGGACCACACTGTGCGTTACCGAGGTCGAATCGATGCAAAATGTAAAGTGTCTGGGAATGTTTTATTGAAAAGATATGAATTTTTAAGAAGATTTATGTTTCACTGTGGCAGTTATGAGAAATGGTCGAAAATTCTTGTCAATGCAAGAACTATTTCAATATTCCATTTTTATTCAATACGATAATAAATGTTTCAATTGTATTTTCATAAGGCAACGTTTATGTAAATTTTGAACGCTTATGTCTTTTCAATGGAACACTTCCAAACGCAAGTTAATATGAACCTTTTTTATCTATAAATGTTACTATGAAAGTTAAACTTTACTCGAGGACAAAAACGTTTACTAGGAACCACTTAGTTAACAATGAAAAAATTTTTACACTAGTTGAACACTTAATTGAAAATTGAAAATCACATTGATCCAAATTAGATCACCATCCCCAAAAATCTCTCTAACCTTCCACCTATTTTGCATTCCTCCCAATCTTCATCAGAAAATTTGTATTAAAATCCAATTACGTCAATTATTATTTTAAAAAAATATTTAAAATTAAGCTATCAAATTCTCCTACCATTCTTGCTACTTCGAGTTCCCCTAACTCTCACGAAAATATCTACAAGTCCACTGACAAATCATCCCCCGTTAGCATCGAAATCACCGTAGAAGTCGACATCGGAAGTCATTCAACGAATCTCGAAATGACGCGGAGGATCATCGAGAGTTACGCGATGCGCGACGATGGCATCAAGGAGGTGGAGGAGGGGGAGGAGGAGTGCGTAAGTGCGTCGTGTCGGGTCGGTGGCGTTGGCGCGGGCGTTCACGAAGCAGAAATCCAACGGCCATCAATCCAAGGTGAGTCGCGCGTGGGAGGAAGTCGGGGGATGCCGAGGAAGTTCCGGGAAAAGAGGAATTGTGCCTCCCTCTGGAGAGGGCGAACCGCAATGTCGACGTGACGCGAAGGTGAAGCGGGTTGCGGTGCGGTAGGAGAGCGTGGCAGCGGCGACGGTGCTGCAAGGGGACTAGGTCATTCCCCCTTGACTTGCACTACCGAGCGAACAGGGGTCATTGCGAGACACTGAACCCTTCGAATGGTCACCCTTTCCACCGACAACGACGACGACGACGACGACGTGGCGTACGCGAGCAAGAGCACGAGTCGAGCGATCTCGCGCGCGCGCACTTCAATCCGAGCGGGTAGGAGCGGGTTGGAGCGGGTTGGAGCCGGGCGGAATCGCGGTGCGCCGACCCGACGAGCTTTTCGTCGGCTCCGTGTCTCTCTGCCTCTATGCCGCCTGTCTATGTATACTTCCTCCGTGGAAGGAGTAACGGCGCTGTCGTAAATTAGACACTCGAGTTTTAGTGGCAATTGATGCAGCGGACCGTTCGCGAATTCCCTTTCCAGGGGCTCGACTAACAAAAACCACGTGTGCCACTGCTAACGGCGCTTCACCCGGCGAATTCCGATTTTACTGTTTAGCGATCTCGGCGTGCTCCGTTTAGTTTACTATGGCACCATCGAGCGCTGAATCTCGCTACTTTCTG
>CM052157.1:5012915-5027297 GCA_028455555.1 Augochlorella aurata | reverse complement strand
AATACTCAGCTATGAGATGATCCCAACAACAATAAAAATTGCTGTCAGGCCTAGGACTATTAATAATATGGGCGCCACCTCGTGAAATGTATCAGCGGGTTTTCGTGGCGGCGCTTTCCGGAATTTCTCATGGCCAAGGCCAAGCCTCGCGTCATCTCCTCCAATTTATATTTAGAGCCAGGAGATTGACTCTCTTTTTCCCAGGGCACAACATCAACGTAGATAGTAGGCACCCGCTGTCATTCCCAAACGCGTTCTCCGATTTTTCTTCGGACCAACCGCGCGATACCGAGCGACTCAGTATCACCGATGCGGGCGCTGGAAAAATCAGGGCGCTTTTCCATTTTCCTCCTTTTACCTTCTTCCGTTCTTATATTTGACATTGATTTTTAAAACAGAAATAAATAAAATTAAGAGCGTTGATCGTCGTACTATGTTAGCAATATGTACGAAGTAGAATGAGCATTCTAGATGCAGACAGCTTTCGACATTCTATTAGTAGACTTTATGGATTTATGGTATTTGCAATATTCGAGGAAACGTAATAGATTTATGCATTTATGACGGAAATGTGCGACGAGCAACAATTTAAGGACCAAAAGTATTTAATATACTGTTTTCGAGCTGCTAGAATTATGAAAGAGAGAACGCTAGTGTTTAGAATGCTAAGTTGCTGTTATTGCAATAAACGAAGGCAGACAATAATAATTGTAATGATCGTATTGCTTATGAAAAATAAAAAATGTCTGCCTTCATTTATTGCAATAACAGCAACTTAGCATTCTAAACACTATTATTATAGTATATTATATATTTTTTTCATATATAATATACTATATTATTATATTATATTATACTATATTATATATATTTTTCATGTTGGTTTTATAGGGTAGTGAAAAATGTAATCTGCTGTATCTTCTGCTACCACGATGCCATAATTCTGTATAAATAGATCGATCCCAAAGGCTGTGATATAATTCCAGCGCCAACGTGTCAAGAGGAAACGCGTTTTCCCGAATTTCGTCTCCCCGAACCCAACACGCCTTCTCGAACTCCGGACCCTCGGCTATCACAAAGCCCGGTCTCGTTATCACTTGCGTCATCGTGACCGAGGTAACGCGTCTCCCGTTCAATGTCATCGAGACAAACGTTACCATTTTCACAACTGAGTGATCGGTCGCCATTTATCAGCCTTCCAATCGACAACCTGTCGTGTACCTGCAACGCGCTCTTGAAAGCCATAAACGCGGCGGGATTTTTAAATCGCGATCCGATGACAAGTTCACGGCCGATATCGTTCGAAAACCTAACGGGTGGGACCGAAGTAAATTCCTTGTTTTTCTCGTCTGTGAATGATAACGCGATAACTAGAAAATAGTATAATAAAATAATATAATAAATAGAAAATTGGTAATAAGATAAGTAGAAAAGCGGTAATATAATAAATAAAAAATTGGTAATAAAATAAATAGGAAAGCGGTAATATAATAAATAGAAAATTGGCAATGAAATAAATAGAAAAGCCGTAATAAAATAAATAGAAAATAGGTAATATAATAATTAGAAAATTGGTAATAAAATAAATAGAAAATAGGTAATATAATAATTAGAAAATTGGTAATAAAATAAATAGAAAAGCAGTAATATAATAAACAGAACATGGACAATACAATAAATAGAAAATGGGTAATACAAGTACTATAAAATAAATAAGTCTTGACACGTTAAAAAAAATTACATAGACAACATAAATGACAAACATTTGACAATTTTATACAATACAGAATCCACTTCTAGAATTTTTATTTTCCATGCGAAACGAAGGAATGGACGAAATGAAATGAAATAAAAGCGTCAGAAATTAATTCCGTGGAAAAGGAAAAACGGACAAGATATTTGTCAGAGATAAGTGCCGGTGAAAAATGAACGTCCCCTCGATAATCGTCTAGCAAAGGAACAACTGAGGTAATTTTCAGTGAACCTCAGAGGAACGCGACGATAAAAGCCGAATGTTATCGCGAGCGGTGTTTATCTGTGCTCGAGAACCCGTTCGCGTTTTTCGAAATATCAATATGAAAGGCGTCGCGATTCCATTCTGGATTTAAATAGCGAACCGTGTCAGCATCGCGGAGGTTCGCGCAACCTCGACAGCCAGATGCAAGTTAAATAATCAACGGTGTCGCGCCTAATGTCAAGGTCGTTGTTCCGCCGATCACGCGATCGATAAACAATCGCGGTTTACGCTCTCCGATGTATAAGTCGAACTCGATCGCAGCGCGGCTGATAACGCAGTGGATTAACGTTTGGATTCGAATTGTGCTAGCAATAAAATCGAATATGAAAAAAATTCCAATATGAATGTTGGAAAATCGAGACTAGGGAACGGCGTTGATCGTCTGCGATCCGGTGTAAATATTTTCCACGCGATAAACAAAATCGTCCTATTTATCCGACGACGTTGACGAACAATGGCAGTCGGTGTTTAACTGCACATACGCGAGTCCCGAAGATAACACTTCATTCAAGGCAACGAGGAATCGAATGGCACTGCGTCATTCGAAATCAGACAAGCGTTCGAGACCGATTAACGATACCGGTGAAAGTGATAAGAGCTGCGAGAACTTTCGACGCTCTTGAATGTTACACGGCCTTATCCGTTCCCAAAACTCGAACAACCCGATTTAAAAGAAGCGAGCCAATTCGAAGGACTGGCTAGAGAACGACGCCCGCTCCGTGGATGCACGTGTAAATCAATTTATTACGGCGCTTTACGTAATCGATCGTACAATGCGAGAGGAGCGCGAAGAACAATGAACGTTGCGTAACCGATTAAATAAAACAATAACGCTGTAACGTGTTAAGTAAAAAAGTCGCGAAGCAAACGCCGCGGTCTCTTCCGCTGGAACAAAAGTCAAAATTAGAACCGCGAACTGTGTATCGCCGATGCGCGATTTAATCCGGAATAGAGGCCACGGTTCCGTTTTCTGCACCGAAATCATGCTACTTTACCGGAGCATGTCGCAGTATCGGTAATAGAAGCATACGGCGAAATTGGTCGGAATGGCAGAATGCGGTATCGCGGAAAAGAATGTCAGCAATGGTAGACACGCGACGGAACGAGCTTCACGAAAAGCGGCGCGACTGAAAACAAGAATGCGATCGGCGATTTTGTTGTTCTTCCGTCGTATTTCCGAATCGATAAAACCCGCGCGGAATCGAGCGGCTCGATATGCAAATTGTTTCGCCGGCGACGAGCCGCTCGCTCTCCGCTCATCGGCGACGGATCGATTATCGATTATCAGGGTACACGGGTATTAGCTTTCAGAGGACGAAGCCCCGTAAATCGCGCGCCTCGATTCCTCGCGAGTATGCGCCCATTAATCGATCCCATCGATCTGACCACTTTCGATTTTAAATCCGCGGAACTGGAAACGTCTGTCCCGTCACTTTCGGTTTTTCGTTGCGCCAGCGATTTTGCCGAAAATAACGCATCGCGGAACTTTCAAAGCGAATGCTGGAGTACGCAGTCTGCGACGATTAGGATTTTACGAGTTTATGGTAAAGGGGATCATTTGAAACGGTGGAAATAGCGAGAGATATTAAGAGATATTGGTGGAATAACTTCTTCGAATTATTAACGAGAGGGGGGAGCTTGTGCTTCGTTCCTGTTTTCTGCAATTCGCTGACAATTCGCGCGAAAATTCTCTAGTAATAATTATCTGTTTCAATTAATTGAGAATACCTGTGATGAAACACCATAATAGTTTATAGCGAACTTGCGTCCAGGTAAAAATGTGAAATATTTCTGTAAATTCGATTACTAAAAATCCTATTTGAGAATCGGTTCTAATCTGCTGGAATAAACTATAATAATAATAATAATTGTAATCTATAATGATACAGAATTGCGCACGCAAGAAATCTGTAAAAAGTTCGGTAAAACAAAAATAGGAAGATTAATTCCCAGAAATTCGGTCTTCCAGTAAGCAAATAAATTTTCTCAGATTTTGGCAGAGCGATCAACCAAAATGCGGATTCAATATCTGTGGTATAATTACAGCCGAACGCACGCTCTTATGCGAGAGCGTGCGTGCAAATGGCTTCGAACTAAAACAACAGCCGGCCCAAACACCGTCCCACCGTTGTGCTACCTTGTAACTTTCGGACCACCGTCGCGCCGGTTCAAAATTCGGAAATAGAAGTGTCCAAGTAATTCCCGGCTCAGCTTCGGACCATCGGGAAAATAAAAAATCGGCAGAAAGCACGAGCTGACATGTTTCCAAGCATGACAAAGGGGTCACGTTTCCGTCGCATCACCGTTTACTGCGAAAGAAATGGCGCATCCGCACGAGGTCGTGCAATTTGCTCGTCCTTTGTTTACTCTCGCGGCGACCACCGTGCTGCGCCAATGTATTCGGAGCGAAAGCACACCGGATAGTCAGCTCCCGCAAGAGCAAGAGCTTTTACTTTTGTTGAAGACTCGAAAAGCTTATTTTTAGGCGCGAAACGAAGAGATCGAGCGCGGTTGGTTCGCGCGCGCGCGCATAGTCATCGTCTCCCTCTTTCTCGCTCTCTCTCTCGCTCTCTTTCTCTTATTTTTCTCTCCTTTTCCTCCCGTCTCCACCTTCAGTCTTCGTTACACAAACGTCCGGCTGTCACGAAGAGCACAGACGATAGCGCTTAGCGGGGCTTATCGTTAATGAAACGTACAGACGTAAACACTAAACATAGTGCACCGGTCAGAATGTAAAGTATTTCTGCGAAGTTCGATCAGGGACGACCTGTCCACCGGATTATGCGTCTTCCCGGCGGTTCAGAGTTGCCGAAATTTGCTATGAGAACGAAGGAGCTCGCGAATTTTGCAACTTCGTTTGCAGACGAGTTCGTTTATCGATGGTTAATTTAAAATAAAGCTGCTGTTCGTAAGGTTATTATATATATTAAGCTATTGAAAACTTGTTAAAATTGTTGGAAATTTAGTGCTTCGCTTATTTTTTTGAACTTTGGAAAGAGGAGTTCAATGTCTCATTTCTTGAGTACGCCTGCACCGATGTGAATTTAGCAGGAGTCTCTCGATTACGAGCCGATGTCACGGAAAAAAGTAATTACAGTAGAAGGAAGGAGCATTCGTCTGAAATTCCGTAATGAAATTCCGCGAGAAATTGCGCAGCTTTGCGCCAATTGCGCTTGTTTAAACGATGCGAGAGAAGTTTGCGGTCAATGTCGTGCACAATTTTCCCTCGATATCACTCACGGCGCATGTTTAATATGGCCGCCATCGAACCCGGGCATCCGAACATTCGCGGTGGTACACGCTTCCTGCCGATTTACACGCTCCCTGTAAACTCCGATTTCCAGTATCCGCGGAGACGTCCATTCGAAAATGGAAGTTCCCCCAAAAAACTGACTTTACATAACCGGAAAGCGTGGCCCCGGTCGCTCCTCCTGCAAGTTTTTGTCAATTGCATTTAGAGAAATTTACAAGGTCTATATCCCGAAGCGTCGACAAAAAAAGGAGCACGCGGCGTTCGACGCTAAAGTTCAAAGTTCAGCATCGATGCCCGGCAGAGCCGAATTCGAGGCGCGTCGTCGCGTTCCGCGAACCGTACCGGCGACACGTTGCAAATATGTGCAAACCGATGCCCGATAAAGACGTTATCGCGGCAATTATTTCGCAAAGCGACCCATCCAAATTATCGATCTTCACAGATTAGTGAAAAGTTATTTCGATTGCGGCCAAACGAAAGACCAAAATCCCCGAATTATCGTTTGGCCCAGTTGGCTGTGATAGCTCTATCCGTATCTTTTCAATGAACGAAAAACAGCTCGAGTGCCAAATACTGTCCGGAGATTGGCTCTTTCGGTCGAGCGAACAGCACGTTCACTTCCCAGGCAATTCCTTTGCTCGATAAATTAATTACGAAAGTCATTCAACATTAATTTACTCAATTTCCTAGGGTATTGTCGGAAAAGGAGAGCCGAAGTTTCAGGGTCAAACGCTATAAAAGTGCACATTGTCTACCTAGAAGATCCACATTAACACATTGTTCTCTCATTTCTCTCTCTCTCTCTTTCTCTCTCTCTTGGGTTTAATTTTTCATTCGACTCTGAATAACTTTCCCGTATCTCTCAATTTCCCGAAATCCATTGGAAAGCGTTCGGAGGCAAGTCCGAGAGACGCGGCGAGCAATGCGTTAATAAAGGTTAGTTGCAGCGCTCACCAAGATCGGGGATGGAGCTGGTGGGCTCCTCGTGATGTCCCTTTCCCTCGTTGGAGGCCCTGGCCCTGGGTGGCGGCGGCGGGGGTGGCGGTCTCATGCTGGACGTGGAGCTGACTACTACGGTGGCTGGCGGTGGTTGCGTTGGTCCCGCGTTCCTATGGTTCGCTCGCATCTGAGTCTGCGGTGGCATCACAACCGTGTCACCGCGGTGCCCCTGGGGCGGCCTGGGGCACCAACCATGTAGCACCCTTATCGCGCTCCTGACTTCCGCCTGGAGTTCGGCGGTCCTGTCCCTGGCCGTGTGAGCCACGTTTAATCGATTCCCCCGCGGTCGCGGGTCACGGCAGCTCTCGTGAAAATTCCCCGACGATCGTACCGACCGGCTTCATTCACGAAACACGCGGGCACATGTGCTGGCTAGCGAAAGGATCGTCCTGGATCGCGGAATCGAACACCTGGCCCGAGAAGGCGGCGGTCGGGTAGTCGAGGATCGACGCGTCGAAATTCGAACGAAGCCGCGAGTCGCTGTCGGCCGACTCGCCGGTGCGTTTTCACTGTATCACCGCGCGGATGTCTCTCGAATGTCACGGTCAATGTCTTCACGGCGGCGTGACACCTGCAGTGGAAGCCCTCGCGGTGGCACTCCGAACTAGTCACTCACTTCTTTACGCGCGCGGCAGCGTCCGTCCCCGTCGTCCGATGAGTAATCACTGGCTCTCGCCGAGAAACTGCGACAGCGGAAAAAACGCGCGACGCCCCGCGGAGGGTCGCGAGATCCGTGCCGGACGCGTGCGGCCGGTCTCCGAGCAGTTCGCGTGCCGATCACGGCCGCGGGAAACGATCGAGTCACTGTCCGGTCGCGCCTCGACCGACGACCTTGCTTCCCGAGTTTTCGGCACGCGTCTATTCCGACTCACTGCACACAGCTATCAACAACAAATACTTGCGAGCACAGACGTCCTCTCTCTCTCCCTCTCTGAACAAACGGAAAAACAAACGAAGCGTACAGTCGTTCGGCCACGCGGCTGAAAGCACAGACCCGGGATCACAGTTTCTTGTATACCACTGGTCCGAGAAACTGACGTAACTCCGGTGCGTGGACACGCTCGAAAATCCTGGTCACGGGTTGTCACGTGCTAGTCACAAGACCGCGTCCGAGCTTCGGAACTGAACCACTGATAAAGAATCCCGTGGCAGCGGGCAGCGCCGTTATCACGAGGGTGCGCGAGAGCAGCGAGTGCACGCAAAAGCCCGGTCCGCGTGGACGAGTGTTTCTTAGCAGTTCGCCGAAAACAACAGTCCTCGGAATACGAGTAGTCCCTCACGAGCCGCCGCCGACCTTTCCCTCTCTCCCACCACCCACGCAGCGTCCTCCTCCCTTCTGCTTTCTCGCTCCCGCCCTCGTGTGCCGGAGTGACTCTCTCCCCTTCTTCTCTCCGAGCACTCTCGGTTTCCCTCTCTCACCCTTGATGCACGCCGTGTGTCGTGTCGTGACAGAAAACCGGCGATGGAAGAGAGGGAGACGGAGAGCGTCGGGGCGAGAAGCGGAGGAACGGAGAGAAGACGCGATCCACCTCCACGGACCCGGCTGACCGCGGGTTTATCGTCGCGAAGGCCTCCAAGAGCGTCAACCCCTGCTCGAGTTTCGTCACGAGATAAATGAGAGCAACGTGACTCCGGGCCGGCTCCGCGCACGGTTCCTCCTTCGATCTTGGACGTCTAGGATCGGTCACGCGATCGGACACTCGCGGATCATCTCGCGACGCTGCCCTCTCTCTCTCTATCCTCTATCCTCTATCCTCTATCCTCGGCGCACTCTCTCTCTCTCTCTCTCTCTCTCTCTCTTCTCTGCTCGCAGACACCACGTTGCTTCGGACAATGCGGGAGCCGCGTGGATCACTGCGTACGGATCACCGCGTACGCGTCACACTCGGTCGAGTAAAAAAAAAGAAAAGAAAAGAGGCCGGTGGTTGGAGCGCAGACGGCAATGAGCCGACGACGACGAGAACCGTCATCGACGCCGGCGAAAGTGAGAGTGCGGCCGGCCGCGGTGGATTCAGCGGTGCATAAGCGCTCTCGTTTCTCTCTCTTCCTCTCTCTTCCTCCACCCTAGGCCTCTCTCGCTCGCTCCCTGCTATCTCGCTCACGGTATTATCTCCGTTTCCCTCTCGCCTTCTGTCTATCTTGCTCCGTCTCCCTCCGTCCACGCGACTGTCCCGTTCCTTTATCCGGTCTTTCCCTGTCTTTCGGCCCCTTCTCGCTCTATTTCGCCTCTCTATCGCGCCCCTACGGCTAGCCTATAGCCTGTGGCGAGCGCGCATGGTTCCGACCTATAGCGTTCGACGTTCCAGCGCGCTATCCGCGCGCACCGACAGCGCACGTATATAAAACGACTGGCGAGCGCGATACGACCCCACACTTAGCCACGCAACACGATCTCTCCCGGTGTGCGCACACCACCGCGCCTGCTCTCTCATTCTCTCTCATTCCGTCTCGTTCTCTGCCGCTCTCCCTCTCCTTCCCCTCCCTCTCTCTCTCTCTCTTCGACGAACGACGGCTCACCCTGCCTCCTCCACGGTTCCATCCGTTCCCGGTCTCTCGACCATGCTCCTCTCTCTTCGACACACTGCCCGATCACCCGGCTCTCTCGCTCTCTCTCTCACGCTCTTTCCAAATGTCGTCTTTTTTACGTTTGTTTCGTCTCCGCTCTTATCTCGGCCGAAATTAATTTCTCCTATCGCCGGACCTCCTCCCTCCACCGTTAACGATGAACGAGGTTTTCCAAAGTTCTCGTGTTTTAGTACTTCTATATCGCGGCGTCTTCAAGATGTCGGTTGAGGTTCTGCGATTTAGCAATGGTACAAGATATTCTTACAAATTTGACCTTTTTCTCAAGGTTAAATATGGTAGTCTAATTCATATTTGAGAATTGCTCGAGCGAAGTTTCACCAGGTTTGAGGCGTAGGTTTGAAAGGTCAGGGTCAGTCGCCTTCTATACCATGATTGTAACAAACACGAGTTGGATAAAAATCGATTTGCATTGATAGCAATTTAGATAAGTTGAAAGTAATCTAACAACATTGTTAAACTTGCGTTTAATGTGTTGTATACTACCAGCTCTCTTTCGTCGTAAACGCACGTAATCCGCAGTCTAGACGTACGTGGAAGTAAAGTCAGGGTCAATGTCCCCGCTAATTTTACGTAGACATTTAACAATCGACGTGTACCGGATTGTAGACACGAGCAGAAGTTCTTGTGTCCACATAATATTGAACTGTTTGCGCAAGCCGTTTGTTAACCGAGTTATCCTATACACGCGTGCAACCGCGAAAAAGTTTCAGTTCCGAAGATATACACCGCGGTATTATTATATCCACCCAGTACCGAATCGCTTGCGCCAGGTTTGATCAAGTTTGTGTAGGTTTGATCAAGTTTGCGTTAGGTTTGATCAAGTTTGCGTTATACTGCAGTCGCGAAAGTCGCGAACCGCGCATTCTCCTCCGACAACTGCCGGTCGCTCCTCGCCACCCCCTTTCTTCCACGCTTCTCAGGGGTTGTTCCCGCAAACGTGAGCGTGTATCGCATTGTTTGAAGCTTCGCTTTACATTTATCTACGTCTATAGCACCGTCTAACCCCCGATTTCGCGACGTCGAGCCACCGCGACTTCGTCGCCGCAGGCCCGCGCGTCTCCCGATCGAAGACGATGGCTCGCGAACGCGTGTCCGCTCGCGCACGCTTCCGAACGGAAGCAGATGAGGGAGCAGACGCGTTCCGTCGACACCCTCTCGAGTGCCCTCCGTGGACGCGTGCACACGATCCCCGAGATACCTGCCGGTGACGCATGCCGCGCACCGCGTTTCCAAGGCGTAATTGCGCCGGGGTTAAGTAGGAGAGCGCGCCCCGGCCTCGCCGGACAAAACGCGGCCCCGAAAACGCGTCTTTAAATATACATACGCGCCATGGGAGTCGCCACACGGCGGCGGATCGCATGCAGGACGCCGCCGCCGCGAGCTTCCTCCGCGTATGTGTGCCATGGAACCGTGCGAGCAGGACCCAGACGCGTTAACCCGCTCGTCTACGACAAGTGCAAACGAACCCGAGCTAGTGGGATAGAAGAGGGTTGCTGGGGGGCAGGCCAAGGGGGAGCTAGCCACCCACGGTTGACCTAGGCGCGTGTGCGTGGCTGGTGCGTGCTGCGTAACCCAGCCAGGAGTGGATCACCGAGAGGGCATCCAGATCGCTCGCAGCTTCTACCGATGCCATTACCTTGCGCCCTGTCGTTACCTCCACCTCCCTGATTTCATCATTTATGCTGCGAATTATCTCAAGAGTTCCTAGGACATTTCTGTGTTGCGAGAAATAAAGGTGATTTTTTTCGCGAACGTTTGAGGTCGATCAAAGGTGACCTTTTGATGAATTTTCTCGCAAACTGTTTTTATTAATCACGACTCCTTTCGTTATATGCATTTCATTCTATTAACGGAATTATTAAGGATCCTAATTGTCTAGGATCTAGATCGTATATTGTTTAGATCAAGAATAAATCCGGTCATCAGTACTGTTACCTTCCACCAATGTACCCAAACAGGCTCTATCTTCTCCTTTGATTTTATATGCCTGGAAGTAATGGTGTACAAATCATGGTGTACCAGTCATGGTACACCATAATGCATATTGCAATCGGACACCAAAAGAGGGCACCCACCTTGGTATTTAATTCCCCAGGATTTTTGAAAGCGTCCGGCATCCTCCTCGGTATCTCAATTGTTCGAAACGAATCGTTCCTCGAGAAGTAAGGAATTTAGATACGGCGAGGCTGGTTATAGGTCCATTGCGGATCTATAAAATTCTAGCACCGTTTTAGCCGGCTATGGCCAGGGCTTTGCGCGGAGTAGCGACAAGCCTGAAGCAAACGACCAGCCGATAGGCAGGGGTGGTTGAGTGCGCGGTCGCGGTTGCGCGGCCGCTATCACATGGCCTTGTCCTTGAATGAGGCTCGTGAACCCGACTGCCGCTTTTATCGATCAGCCCCCGCATCCCGCTTCGACGCACTCGCTATAACCATCCATCTATCTCGGTGCAATGGCGTACCTAGCCGAGAGTACTCCCGGATCAGCGAAGCGGTCTTGAACGGGTCCTCCTACGAGCTTCACGTTCTCGGGGTACCCGAAACTAACCCTTCCAGGACGAATGTAGACACACTGCGATTATACATCTCCTTCCAGAAGCTGCGAGTAACAAAAAATCGAGACTCACTGTCCATCTTTTCATTGCGGCCTTTGATGTGTAATCGAATTTACTACGAGGCTTCACCTGGAGTTAAATCGCGGAAAAATAGTTCTATATAATTATTAATAATTGCAGGTATATGCGGTTTAATTACTCCAAATTGTTGCCGATCTTTTTCCGATCAATATGCACCTGTTCGTCGCTTGACCTTCCATAATTTTCTCAGCTTATCCCTTGACGAAAAGCCGAATCGAATTATCTTACGAATTATCTTCCGCTGTTCTTCCAGAAAAATTACGCTGCCACAGACTCTTCTTCTTCGTGCCCGACAGAAGAATTAGTAGGTCTAACTGCGCGGCATCCCCCGCAACTGGGAACAGCGTCACTCGGCAGCGCGGAATTCATTAGGGTGGCCCTCGATTTATATTAGAAAAGTAAATTACGAAGTGTCCATTTTTTCAGGAATTATGGCCGCACGGAGTCGTTCCATTTGCATAACGATCGGGAGGCGCGCGGGGGTCGAAATAGTTGTGTAACGGTCTGGCTCCTCGTGACGAGCACTCGCATCGGAGTTTCCAGCGGATGCCGGGTCCGGACGCGGAAGAATGGAGTATCAGTATAATTGCATGGACGTTTAGCTGCTCCGAATTTCGTCCGGGGATCCCTCCAGACGGCGAATCCGACGAAGCGGGCGTTGTAGGTCGTCCACCGAAGGTCAAGGTCCCCCCTGCCGGGGAGCCAGCTTGGTATTCGTTCCCGCACTGCGTACCGTTGTCCCTGAACCTCCTAAATCGCCGAATTTTCGGGCTTAATAGACTGACGTACGGCGTGGGGATACGGGCTGGCCGTGTCTCGAGGGTTTCTTACGAACGCGAATTGAATGAAATTTAGGAAGTAGCCCGAGATGATCAGCTGCTGTATTAATCTTCATTCCTGTCACGCGGTTGTTTCACGATTCAAAATAGATTTGAAGAATTTGTAGAAAAATTTATCATCTTCACTGCTACTGAGATAATAAAATGTTTCATTACTTTTTACTGCCTTAATTCGCCATTGTTCTTTTTTTAGGACACAGATAAATATCGAAATTAATATTAAATTAATATTATAATATTAGGCTTTTTTAGGATGATCAATATTTTCTGTATTTGCAAATAAATAATAATAATGATGACAGCTTCAGTTTAAGTAAGCTTAAAATAAAAGTCCCATATAGATATTTTTATAATTCCAGTAATTTTTGAATTGCTGTTTTGCTGTTTAAGAATAAATAATATCTATACCAAAAGGAATCTCTTAATCACTAAAAAATTATTTATCATTGTTTAGGATCTTGTAAAATTAAATATAAAAATACAGACTCAAAAATCATTTACAAGAAATTACAGTTTCTTATTTTTCATGCTATTTTTAACTTTCGCAGATTTTGAAAAATCATGCTCTCCACAACTATGCTGTGGATCCGATAAAATGGAATCAACAGTAAGATAAATGTTCGATCAGTTAAATCTTCTGTGACGCGGGTAGATTGCGAGTGACCATTATCGTTCCCGGCGCACCGAAACAATGCTTTGTTTATAACTTTCGTACGCTTTATTACGAAGATTTCAATTCTCCGGAGAACTCTTCTCCTCCGAATTTCGATTCCGCCGTTGGAGGAACGGCTTTTCAGAAACCGCGTCGTTAATATCGCCGACTTTGCCTCAAAGTATTCTTTCAACCCTTAACGAGCGTGTCGGCGGAGATCAAAGGACCTTTTTCGCGCCGGTTTCCCAAAAACCGAAGCATTAATTGTACGCAGACGCTCGGCCGTCCGAGGGATCGTTATCGCGACGAAAAAAGACTTTCAACCCTTAAAAATCCAGCTTTATCTTCCGATGCATATAATCGCCGGCGAGGAATTCTTATCCTCGCGGATTTCGAACGCCGACGGAGAGAATCACACCATAAGTCTCTCATCCAGTCGGGTTTTGGGGGCTGGGCATATATCTTTTCGATAAAATCGACCGTTCGATCATTCGATCATTATAATCTGTATCAATTTTTATTTACGTTCTCGTTATTAATATTTAAGAGTCAACCACCAGTTGATAGGTGTTTAGATCAACAGCAGATTAAAATAAAACGAGCCAAAAAATTGTTCTAAATTTCCAAATTAAAAATTAAATTACAGCTGTTCAATGAGCTATAATTGATTGAATATTTTTCGTCAAATATACTCCCTTGGTTCAAGAATAGTAAAATCATGTTGCTCATAAAACTCGCTGAATTTTCAAAATATCTATAAATGACGACAGGGGGGTAGACAGGGGGATAGACAGGGGGTTGGACTGGTGTACGCCGAGAAACCTTAACCCTGACGTGTCCAGTCTGCGTTTAACCTTCTCCGTGTAGACCGTACCTGTAAATTCGCCGTCCACAATGAGTGTTCAGGTACGTGTCCCATCCGGAATCGCACAAAGAGATCGGGCATTATGCGGCGGGGTCGTTCTCGCAGGGGTTAATCTGATGGCGGAGCGGCACGACTCGTCGCCAGTGTATTACGTGTCCGAGGTCGTAGTTGTTTAGATCTAGACGAGCCTGATTCATCAGGCCGATCTGAATGTAGTGCGCGGCTGGCTGCAGTCCGTGGCGTAGCTCAGCGCGACTCTCGTTGTATTAGGTTAGGGACAAGATCTGTCGTAGCTTGCGCCACGCATGGGTTAGAATAGAGGAAGATCGAGCGGTGGGGAACGAGATCCGAAGTAGTATGGGTGGAAACGAGACAGACTCTCGCTGTCGGAGATAAATGCGGGAGCGAGCCGATACGCGAGGCTGAGGAAAATGGAGGAAGAAGCAGATACGAGCTGATACGAGGAAGCTCGAGTGCAAATGGGGGACAAGTGCGAAGTATAATATTAATGGCACCGCGATGGGAAAATTGGAGGA
>CM052157.1:4977956-5005419 GCA_028455555.1 Augochlorella aurata | reverse complement strand
GTGCGCAATGAGAACCACGCTGCAGACAGCGGCAAGCCAGAACAGGCCGGAACAGGCCACCTAAAAACCATCAAAATCGAGCGGCTTAATTGAAAATACATGATCGACGGTTCCCGCGTGCGGGAACGGCGGCGGAAGCGCAGGTATATCGGGAACATTTGGAAGTGGGTGTCGCCGGTAATGGGAACGTGGTGATTTTCGCAATTCAAACACGTGCGAAAATTGCCACCCGCAGCAAATCCTTGGAATCGGTATTTTTCCTCCCTGAAATCCCCCCTCGGGCCACGTCAGACGATAGCACACATTGTACTGCGCCACCGCTGAGAACCTACGGTCTAGCCTTGACTGCGCGCAGGGGTTGCTATGGCGATAACCACCCCCGCTCGCGTACACCCAACCGCCCCCGCCGACGAGCCATCCCCTCCCCGGCCCTGCACCCCCCCTCGGTGTGTCCCGACGGCGGCGGTCTACGACCAAGAGTGTGACCCCGACCTTTCAGGTGGATGACCTCCACTGCATCGCGGATGCGCGCGCACGCGACAGGGCTCACCTAGACAGAGGCACCCCCGTCACCGGGGTGGTGGTCACACGAGGATGCAGGCGGTTGGTCGCCGCCGGTGGAGAGGGTTGAAACGGACTGTGGGTTGTCATTACTTGAGACTGAAGATAGTCTGGCTGGTTACAGTGAACTTTCGGGGGCGGCATTCGAGGGGTTGTATTCCGATTGCATTGTCAGGCGGCTTTTTTTTTTCTTCGCCTCGCTCCGGAACGAGGGGCGGGGGGCCGCGGATATTATCGTCGAGGCATCGATACCGCGGCGAACCAGCCTTTCTCTTTTTAATGCGATAAACATTCGACTGCGTTTTTTACCCTCGAACCGGGTTTATAATTCGAGGGCTGCTCCAGCTTCTCGCCCATTGTTCGAATTTCTGTCGGCGGCAGCCGCTTTTCAAATTGCTCTCTGTTAATATTAATACTACGGCCCGCGTGGATTATTGAGTAGCCGGCTACTCTTGCGCGGAGAACAACCGTTACTGCAGTTTTTAAACGCTTTGCTGCAACATTTGTTTGTCAGTAATTTGGTTAACACGCCGCGTCGCTTACATATATAGGTGGCGCTAATATCTGCGTCGAGATCCACTGCAATATATTCGAACAAACTGCTAATAAAATATCATAACAAATTTCAACTCTCTAGTCTTCGTTATTATTTAAACGATTTTTATATTGAGCGGATTTTTAGGGTTGATTTTTCACATATAACGTGTTAAGAGAACTTTTGCTAAGTGAGAGAGTATTTGTAAAATGCTGTGACTAAATCGACGCGATCTTAAATCGTCACGGGGTTGGCGGGGAGCCTTCGGGTTCTCGAATTCGTTAAAATGCCGAGGATGCGTCCGCTGAAACTTGGGGAATTTCCGAGGCGCACCTGCGACAGAGAAGGAATCGACAGGTGTGGAAAAAGTTTATCCTCGTCGGGTTTCGCTGACCCGGTCACAAGCCGCACGAGCGCTGCATCTACGCCTATGCGCCAGACGCCGACAAGGGGTTGCTCACCCCTTCCTGTCTGCACCTCCACATGGAAACGCGGTCGGGCTTTTGCACGGACGTGCCCACCGACTACTACTGCTCGATCCCTACTCCCCTCTTCCGTTCTCCTCACTCTCTCTTTCTCCCTTTCCCTCTTGCTCTCTTTATCCCTTTCCCTCCTTCTCTCTCCTTCTCTCTCTCTCTCTCTCTCTCTCTCTCTCTGGCTCTCCCTTTCTCTCCCTCTGTCTACCGAGCTGCTCGATTTCGCGTAGCCAAAGAATACTTAAAACGCTGCAGCCGGGCGGGCATCTTTTCAGTCCTCCCAACACTTTCTCGGCCGGGGACGTTATTCACTGCACCACGACGTATGTTTGAACGAGCCAGCTTTCCAATTTGCATCCGATATTTTCCCCCCCAACCGGGCTGCGAGCCTCGCCACGTGAAAATTTGAATCGATGCCCGCCGACGTTGCGCGAACTTCGCCGATGGCCGTCTCGGGCTTCCGCGTTGTCCGAGTTTCGCGACACGCGCTTCCCTTTGTTTCGTATATACTATAGAACTTTGGAAAACTAATTGCACGGAATTATTGCGTGTCCGGATCGATGGAACGTGGAATGCTGGGTGCAGTTCTTGGAAGTCTTCCTTCGTCCGATTAAACTAGGGCGTGTCTGTCAGTCAACTTCAGCGAATCTGTACTCTAGCTACATGTATTTCTCTTTATTATTCTTTTTATTACATCGATAAATATTACGGTAGCTTTAAAATTGATGGATGAAACAGTTTTGTATGTAACAAGCATAAAATGTTAGTAAAAATAAGGAAACAAGATGCTGTGGGAACGAAGCGAACGATTATTATTTCGGCACATTTTTTTTAATTATTCAGTCGTGGTGGAAGTTTTGTCAATGGAAATTCGTGGGCACGAAGTCAACGTTGATTTCGGAAAGCGGCCTGAAATATCGCGATCTCATTTTTCTGTCTCGAGGGTCGGGGCTTGTGAAAGGCGGCGGTGCATCGAGCCGGGGTTAAAAGCACGCCACGCAGGACAGGCCATGGCAATTCAACACCGAGACACTCTTATCTTGGCGGCCATTGTCGATCCACATCTCTGATAGGCGGCGATCCATAGTGTCGTCGATTGGGATCTCATTAATGATACGTGGCTTCCGGTATTTCCGGACGCATCAACTATTCAACGGGCTGCGTCACGTCGCTGGCAGTATTTCGAAACGACGAGATCGGAGACAAAGTTCTGCAAACAATGCGATCGAAACTTTTTGAAGTGTGGCTAATTCGAATTTAGAGAAACAATTCTTGGAAAATATCGCGGAGTATATCTTTTATTTTTAATATGAAACGTTTCTGAAAACTCTGTGGGAAAATGTTTCGGTCCACTGTTTGTCTTATGCATTTAATTAGTGAACAGAATTGTTCCAGTAGTACTATATTGTCAAAATTATAGCATCTATTCTAGTATATTCTATAGTATCTATAATATCTTTCTCTTGACTTTTTTTAAACAGAAATAAAATTCCATTTTTTCTGTCGTCGATGTTTGGCATTTACAATTAACGTAGATTGGCATGCGATTATAGTAATAAAAGCCGACTGTTCGCGAGAAGAATCAACTTCAAGGCTTTCAAGCACCCCCTTTATAACTCTCTAAAATTGATTCAACTTTTCAATTCTCATAAATATCGTCTTTTATTTTTATACAATTTTCCATGTCGCTCGTCTTCAATATTGTTAATACTATTTCTTACTATTTTTAACATTACTACTATCTTCGAGAAAAAACGCCGTACGAAAATAGACTGACTGCGAGAGAGTACAGAAAATATTCCGAAAATTCAGTGACCAAGCGACAGTCTCAATTAAAATTGGAATTCGGCGAAGGGTGGCACGGTCCCTGAAAATTTCGGAAAGAAAAAGGACGAGTCAGCGCGAGGCTCGCGCGAAGGATGCCGGAGCGAACGGTTCGGGTCCGTTGCGTGCCGCTTACCGGGTAACGAATCCAATTACTTGCTAATTAGAGAATCGAGGCAGCAGTACTTTTGAAAGTTGCGTGGCAACGGGAGACCGAGGGCTCAGGGGCGAACGGATGCCGTGGGGTTTTTCTCAGGGTGGATGAAGTGCGCAATTAATCCGTCTCGCGTAGGCACTTCTGCTACTGAAACTGCATTGATATCCCTGCCGGGCCACCCTTTTCTCTCCTGCACCCCGCAGGCCCCCGCCTTCTCGTCTTTTCGACGTGTTTCTTTTTTGTCACGGTGTTCGTCTGAATGCGAACAACCATAACCAGACATCCAACGGCGACGTCCCGTAATGCATCCGTAATCTTCGAGGAAAGATGGCGGCGCGTCACCCTCTAGACACGCGCCTGGACTTTCTCCCTTCTTTCTCACTCTCTCTTTCTCTCTGCTTCTCCCTCTCTCTATCCCTCTTCCTCCCTCTATCTCTCTCTATCTCTCTCTCCCTCTCTCTCTCTCTCTCCCTCGATCGGTGTAATCCTGTTTAAACGAAGCTATATAGCGACCAGATTATCGAGATTGGCCTAGGATATTGGGGATAACTTGTTGGGTTTTCGATTTCGGTATCTGGGTGAAAGTGGTTCAATTTCCGATCAATCTTGTTCTCAAAGTCAACGCCGAGAACCTCGGCGGGCGTTATCGATCGCTCATTATCATTAACAGCTGCTAGTCGGCTTCGTTCACTCGAAAATCACAAGCTAAATTTAAACGTTCGATAGAAAATTGATACCCGTTCGATAAGAAAACGTAAATCTCGACGCTATCTTCGTACACGCATATTCGAAATCGTTAATCGGATTTCCCTTTTCACATTTTCCTGCTGTAATTAATTAACATTTGTAATTCACGTCTAATGCGAAAACCTGTTTCCGTCAATGATATAAATCAAAAGATAAAATCCTATAAATTAGTACTCCGAGTTCCACGATCTGTGTAGTCTGCAAGCATTTATCGTTACATTATAGAAAGTGAACGCAATTTATGCAATTTGACAACTGAAAAATCCCTTGTGGAAAAGCTGGAGACAGTAATCGATGTTCATTAATATTTCCTCGTTTCCAAAGATAAGTCTAATAAATGCACAAATAACATCTATTACGTTTCTCATGTAAAATAAAAATTGTCCGCGTTACAGGACACGGGAGAATAAATTAATAGTACTTTTAATTTAAATAAAGTTAAAAGTTCTTGAAACGTCTTCACTGTTTCGCATTTGAACCGCCCATTTTTATCGTCAATGCGTCAAATCCGCAGCGCAATGGTGTTTCTCAAACCCTTTGCAACTATTCCTCTTCTATTTTTAATAAAATCAAGCAAACAATACTCGATCTCAAGTTCATCGGTTTATCCTTCGGCAATTCATCGCCGACGGCGCGTTTTAAAATGAAAAATATGCTGGATTTCGTACGAAGCTAGATTATGCGCCGCAGAAGTTGTTTAAATTGCCATAATATGCCGTAATTAACAGAGATCGAAGGTTCGTGAGATTCCCGAGCAGGTCAAGGAACCCAGCGCGCCGTTCCACGAGGCTGCCACGACCAGAATCGAGTTTTTCAACGCCGGTTTCGAAGTAGATTTGATTAGACCGATTCGCCGAGTACGCAGAATATTATTCGAGCGATAACCATGCAAAGTGTATGTGCACGCGATATGCGAGGCGTTTGGCCAACTGCTCGTGCACAGTCACGAGGTCATTAAGCTTCAGGGGCATTGGCCAGCCAGAAACTTTCCTGGACGCGTCTAATTACTCTCGAATCCATGCCAGTTTTCGTGTGTGATTAATTACGGTATCAAGCACTCGTTTGCGATGACCTAATGCGTGAGTAATCGCGAAAGAATGCAATTAGAGGCGCGCAAGGTGCTTGTTAAAATCTGGGAAATACTTCGGATAATTTCTGCACGAGACACGAGACTCTATCCTTAAAAAGCATGCGTTGCCCTAGGCTTCCCGTAGACGAATAATTTCAATACTGTACACCATCTACAAAACAGTATAACAAAGAGAAACTCGAAGATTAACAATGGTATAATTTATTAAATTTAGAGCTATTGCAAACATCGCCATCTTGGACGAAATACAGCCTGCTCATATTCTGCTATTAAAACATCAAGTGGAGGATACTAATCTTTTTATTACCTTTCAGAATTGATTTTTATTGCAATATATCCGGCCAAGCTGAATATTGTTTAAAAAGTTTAAAATATTGTTTAACTTTCTAGTTTAAAAATTAAATTTGTGAGAATTTATGGCGCATCGCGTGTTAATTGAACAGTATCAAATAATTATATCAATTTCTCTTAGAAGAAGTTATAATAATTTTCGGTTGACCTTGACCTTGGGAGAAAGAAATCTCTGAAATCGCGTTGCATTAATTCCGCAGCTCCCGCGTATCTCTGAAATCATTCTAAACTCGCGATCAATCTCGACGATGTATTTCCGGCTTGTTTTCCCGACTGGAAATTCTCGGCGATCAAGGCTCGCGCAAGGGCGAGACTGCGGTCGGAAGGGTTCAAGGAGGCAAATTAGAGCAAGACGGTAGTGCCGAGGGAAGATTGCATTCTCCGTCGCATTTTTCGGGCGCATCTGAAAACAATGCGTCGCCCACGCAGTCTACGGGCACTATTCGTTATTGCTTCGTCCCTTTCTACTACAACTACACCGTCGCCAATTCACGGTCACAGTTTGCACCGAACAACGATCCGTCTAGACAGACAGCCCTCCACGGATGAACCTTCCACCTTTTCTTTCTCCTCCTTTCTTTTTTCCTAGCGCACCGCGCCTACTTCAACGTATTCACGGCTATGCGAAACCCGCGCCGTGCGTGAAACACCGTGTCCAACCTACAATGTGCAACCAAAACCTTCTCTGCGAGGTGCCGAAAGCGCCCTTTACACTCAGCAATGTAACCAGAAAAAAATGTATGGTTACAGACCAGGATTAAATTATAAGATGAGAATTTAATATAAGGAATAATGAATTTTTCCTTTTGTTGGTAGATATGTTCAAAAGTTTTAGCAATTATGAATACGGTAAGGTTAGATTAAGTTTGGTCGGGCCAGGTTGGGTCAATATTGCGTCAATTTTAGGTCAAACTATATTGGGTTAAGATTTGGTCAAGGTTATGTCAAAGTTGGGCTATAGTTATCTCAAGATTAGGAGAAAGTTAGGTCAAAGTTAGGCCAAGGTTATGTCAAGATCAGGTCAATATTATGTCAAGGTTTTGTCAAAGTTAGGTTATGTTAGTAATACGAGTGTCGATTAAATAATTCGACGATGCTTTCATAGTGGCGACCAAAGCATAGTCGGTGAAATTGCAGTCAAGGTTATTGCAGCAGAATAAATCGGGCAATGAATTTATGAGATTAGGAGCTGTTTTGTATTTTCTAAAGGTAATACCAATTAAATTCAATGTATTTCAATCGCTTCCTACAATCTGTTTGTAGTTTATAAAACGTCGTTTTACATTTTTTAATCACAGCTAACGATAGCACTGATTTAACTCTAAACCTAAATAGGATATTGTTTAAATTCTATAAAGTTCTTAGAATTGCAGTTGCTGCAATAAAGTACTTTATCCAATCATTTCTCATAAAAGTATTTTCCTAACCTTGACATAATTTTTATAATTCTGAAATAATAAACCTTAAGTAGTAATTTTTATAATTCTTAAATAATTATTTAAGGTTTATTATTCTTAAATAATAAATCTTAAATAATAAACTTATATAATAATTCTTAAATAATAAATTATAATTCTTAAATAATTCCACCGTGATTTAGTGTTAATCAATATAATGCCGCAATATGCTATATAAAATGATATCAGAACTTGAATGGAAATAAGTCGATAACAACTAAAACCGTGTAATTGTCGGAGCTGTAAAGGATTACCGATCGCGACGAATATTTATCGGCGGGAAATTTCAGGGTCTAAAAGTGAATCCGCCGGTTTTCCCGCAGAACTGGCATAATCGATCGCGTAGAGAAGCGCGGCGCGGCCGAAGATTAAATTCGATTGTTTATCCCTTTCAAGGGAGGCGAGCTCGCCGCGTCGGCCTGGTAATCTCGAGCTCCCCGCATAATTGCAATTAATTAAAAATGGCTTTGGTATGCCGGCGTTCAACCCTCCTGAAAGCGTGCATCGATCGCGGAGGGTCGTCGTCCGCTATGTTGCAACGTATCCTATGCAGACAGGACGCACTCCTTTCATGTCCGCTCATGCAAAGGACACTCTCATCGCGTATGCAGCCGCGGAGCCTCCACTGGAATTGTCGGATCCTGCTTTTATTCCGCGCCGAACCGAGCCGGCCGCGTCGATTTCCCGCTCGCAATTGGAGCGAGAAGTTGATTTTTATCGGCTGAGCCCACGCTTCCTGCCCGTCGACATCGACGCGACGTTCCATCGCGGATTAAATCCGTCGAAACGTTTCCTTGACGATCCTCCGATCCCAACGCGTTCCGACATCTCTGCGCTCGTAAACGCGCGCCGCGATTGTCATACCAGAGCTGCGACTTGCGAGCAGATTGCAGAATTACGCGCGAAACACAAATTCCCAACACGTAAACACACAGAAATGAAATAAAAGCGAATTGTTTCATTTAATAAATTTGATGAGTAAAAAATAATATAAATAATTTTATAGTCTAGTTATGCATAAAATGAGATACTGTGTTAGGGTGCTGGACCCGGTTACTGTGGGGTGGAATGTTGCTACTTGCTTCGTTTCCGGGCATAATTGACTTTATATTTATCGAATGGAGCGTGCGCAATTTTTTCACTGGAAAATAAACAATGTAAAGGAATAGAAAATTAGGTAATGGCTCCATTGTTCGAAACTTGTTCTCCGGGATATCGACTGTTTAACTCCGGGATACTGCAGCTTATCGCGTAGTACAACTTCGATCAGAAATCTCGGGGATTCTTCTTCGAGAGGTCTCTCCGGATGCGCGATGCATTATGCATGAGTGAATTGCACACTCTTCGAGGAATATTCTCCCTTCTTCGGCGACCAAACTAATTTTCTGCGGCGTATTACAAGGCCGCCGCGGCTCGTTGCATTTTCTCTTCGTGTCACCCTCGGCAACAATGAACGGTTTCGCGCGAAAAAACGCCTCCGATCTGAAAGGGTTCTTCGGGACGCTCAAGATTTTCGTGCTCCAGGATGAATTATTAATTTTCGAACTTATGTTTAATTCAGCGGCAAATCCCGCGGCAGTATTTTGCATTTTTCACAAATTCCGCGCGCGCGTTTCCGAGCCCCGTAACATCGAGATAACGAGGCGCGGTTCGTTTACCGGCGAAGGATACGTCGCGAATATTCGGCGTCCTTCTGATAGACTTTAGAGGATGAGAAGGAGGTCGCGCGGGGTCGAGCTGGAAGGGTGGCAAAGGTCGAACGAACGATTTCCATCGTCTGGACCTATTCTGGAAATCCTCCAACATAGGGTCATTTTTTTCCTCCCCATAAAACCTGTCCTGTTTCCTTAAAGAACATGGAACCATGGCCAACCATTGCGATCCACCACGGATGATTAACCCACATGTCTTCCACGTCGCCTTTTAATTAATTCTCTGCAGTCCGACATTTTTATATAAGCTTGAAATAATTGATGGAACTCGGTGAATGTGTTTCGATGGAATGTACGATAGTATGATCAGTGTTTGATACTATGGAATGCGAGCTAGATAATTTTCTTTCAGCAGCGGTTATTATACTATACGAGTAGAAATAATTCAGCCACCATTATTTAAAGAAATAAAATGTTAACAACGAATTTGCAATTTTTCCAATAGACGAATGTACTCTGATGTGTTCAAAATTGCAATGCATAATTTCTTTTATTACAAAGGAGAAATGACAGATCAAAATACCACATTATAGCTCAAAATGAACTGAAATTAAAATGCACTGATAAATCAATTCAATAACGCTATCCACGTCTTCGATAACAACAGATTAATTAATACAAAATTAGAGCTTTATCGAAACGCCGATTCCATCATCGCGATACAAGCCTACGCTATCGAAATAATTTCCCTCGCTATAGCGTCTTCGAAGACACTCCGTAAGATTCATAAGTCAGAAGGTGGCGAGCGTGAATGATCGTTTCATCTAGACACGGCGTGCAAAAAGAGCGTCTGAAACCGTTGGCACGGTTTTCCAGCCGCGCTCTGCCAGATTATATTTCAATGGCAGCAAGGACGGACCCTCGCGCCACCAACCCCCGTGCGGCCGAATTCTCCTATAGCGAGTGGCTTAGCGCAAATGGGATTTCGCCATGGCGTTACGACGGTTTTAATGCCGGGAATATCCCGTCATAAACATACGTAGACGCTGCGCGAATCATCCACGGAATTTGTCTTACTAGATCCAAGTATTTCGTACGGCTTTAGCCGTCGCGTAGCACGTGGATTATTATGCCGCCGCCGAGATGACACGCATAATCTGCAGAACGCGCGAGCGATTCCTACACTTCAAAATCGATTTAAGAATTGTATAATGTAACTTTGACTACTGGTTATAATTCTTAATTACTAAATAGGGGGGGGGGGTAACTGTACAGTGAACGAACACTTCAGCTGCATATTTGTTAAAATAATTGTTACATGATCGTCTGAATGATATTATTGTAAGCTAGTTGCTTTATACTAAGTTCGTACATTTCTAATCACAATTTCAGCGATTTTTTAAAAAGTGTGAAAAATTCGTCAAAGAATCACTGATTAAACCAAATAACATCTTCGAGATATTTGTAGTTGTATAATAGAGTTACTGTATAAATGTTAATATAAAAACTGTATTAAAAGATGCAATGGTCAAGAACGTTACTTTATCATAAAATGTGATAAGTGTTTATCGTCTGCAAGGTTCGTTGCTTCGGAATTCGTCAAACGGACTTGCGCAAACCTTTCCCCACTTCTCGACTAATAAAAATCCCGCAAATACGTCGTTATCTTCGAACATCCAGCAGCAGTAGCATGAAAACGTAAACAGCTAGCCGGCCCTATTAGCTCCAATTAGCTCTCGGCAATAGAGGATACCGAGCGCGAGGCAAAGTCCGTCCAGGTGGTGTCACCTCTGGCCCGGCACACCCCTAATTAACCTCCTGTTGCATCGGGGCCAGCTCACGACGCGATACCGAGCGGCTAAGTAATTTATTTGTAGCCGACCCTCGGCCCGAGTAAGTTTTAATCTTTCTCCCCTAAACGCGCTCGCGATCGGCCGTGATGTCACCGGATTAAATGCCCGAGAAATTACGTACGGCTGGTCATTTAAAAGGAGGATCGGCGGGACGCGGGGTCTGGCTTGCCGGGGCGAGAACGTTACACCTGGTGACAGTGTCGCGTCACGGGGCGTGGCAGTGGCATAGTGGTAGTGCAGGGCGAGGAGAGCGAAAGTTCGCCCCAGTGCCGCCATCCTGTCTGTAGAATTCCAGCCCCCGTGTCCGGGCGACCCACCGTTCGTTCGTTCGTCTCTCGGTTGCACCGCCGCGCCAACCCCATGGGCCCCGGCGAAAGCAGCTACGGTTTCTGTAACGAGATCCGCTAATGCAGGTACTCTCGAACAACAGACGAACGACCGACACCCTTTGTTGCACGTTCTCCGACCAAGTGCAAAATAAGGAGCTTCGACCCTCCGACACGTCTACAGGGTGTCCCAGTTTCCAACCGACTCCTGCGAACACTGGAATCTAACGGTGGGGTCCGAAAAATCATTTCTACTCGGTCGAAACGGCTAATCGTGGGTTTAACCCTTTGGACTCGAGTGGCGACTGCGAGGCACCATTGAAATTCTTACGTCACGTTCGGAAATGATTTTTGTATTATCAAAGTTTAGATTTTAAAAATTGTTTTTATATTTTAAATATTAAATATTGCTATTGATAAAATGCACTTTGCCATATGAAATGGATATACTATAAGGGGATATACAAAGGGTTAATTATTTTTGTTTCGCTGTTGGTTGGCATTTGATAGGATATGGCTCTTTGATTCGAAAACGTACAATAATTCTGCAATATATATTATTAATATTTTTCTTTGTTTATATGGACTCTATGATATGGCTCCTCGTACATTAAAATCTTTCTTTTTATCATCCTACATTTAAATATGCACCTTTCTAGAGCGCAATATTGCTTCTCGAAAATATTCTCCTAATAATCGCCGTTTTAATTAGTTATTTACTTTTGCGCACAATCGGGAGTTTATTATAAAATAGCTGAGCGACGCCTCGTCGACACGATCTATATTGCATCGCGTAGATTCAAATTGTCAACACTGGTGAATTTGTCGATGAACGTTCCTGATAAAAGATTGGAAACAGCCCCTCGAGCGAGGGTTGAAAAATCTATGAAATACGAGAGCTTTTCCAAACAATGGATATTTCGCAATAGCATATCGTCAACCGATAATTTCATCCACGCGAATCATGTTGAAAAATACCAGATGAAAAATTCGTAAATCCATCCGGGAACATTTTTCTACGAGAACAATAACGTACTATATCTTTTACATGCTTATAATAAGACCGTGGATTTTATTCTCTAAGTAATCCACGAATCAAAAAATGAAATAGTAAAGTACGTACTATATATATATTTTTTTAAAAAACATTTCGACCTCGCGGATTCGACTGCAACGCGAAGCAGCGACCAAGAAGTCCGATATCATCTCCCCAACAAAGACTCGAAACCGACTGATACAGGCCTTCGCTTATCGACCGGTGACTGCCAAGCACTCATCGTCATTTACAAGATTCCCACTGATTAAACGTTCCGTTCTCCGCCACAAAGGCAAGCGGAGAGAGAAAGAGAGAGAAAGAGAGAGTGAGAGAGAGAGAGAGAGAGAGAGAATCCCCGTCGAGATTGATCTCAACCTTGACAACCAGCGCAGCGACGCTCGAAAAAGCGGCGCCCCTCCGTCCGAGTAACCGGCAGCGAGAACTCACCCCATTCGCGAAGTGGAGCCCCGAAACGCGGCATATAGTCTCGGCGCTCCTTGTCGCCGAAAGATCATCGTCGCGGCTCGCTCGTCTATTTTCGGTGGCGGCGACCGTGATCCGTAAATTTTTTTAACAGGTCTTCCAGGTTGGCAACCGCCCTGTCTGCGAGCTCGTTCCTCTTTTTGCTCGTGCGAGCGAGGGATAGAGAGGGATAAAGAGAGAGCGCGCGAGAGGAAGAGGGATAAAAAGAGAGAGTGCGAGAGAGAGAGAGAGAGAGGGAGAGAGGAAGAGGGATAGACAGGGAGAGGAAAGTTTGCCCCAGTACGTTGCACCCTCTCTCTCTCTTCCGCCCCTTTGTGCAGCGGTGGCTTGGTCTCCGTCGAGCAGCCAGCAGCCCCCTACCAACCCCTACTACAGGGTGTCGTCCCTCCAGGCGTCACAGGCCGCCAACCCTCTCCGACATCCCGGTACTCCCGTATTCCTGTTTCGCCGCCCCCGAGTCCGCTGCACCGCCGCCGAATCAATACCGGCAGACATCCTAACTCACTGGAGGTCAATGCCTCGTTCCCGCGAGCGCCGACGACCTCAACCTCCTACCTTCCCTAGCCTACAATCTCCTTCCAGAACTTCGAAGCCAGACGATGCTCCCTCCCCCCGTCGCTCTCCGCTCCGCGCCACCCCGTCCCTCTCACCCCATTACTACTACGCTTCCCCTACGCTGCCAACCCCCTTCCACCGCTCTGTTTCTTCTCTCGCTCTATTTTTACTTTTATTCGGAACCTAATGTCGCGGACCCTATTTTCGTTCCTGCCGTGCTTTCCTCGGATCCGGTTCCCCGAATTCCGGGGGTCGGGGCGCCAAGGTGCTTCATCTAGCCGGATTTACGCGGACATACAGCCCGGTCCCTTTGTTCGCCGCACTTTCCGATCCACGGCTTTTCTTTGTTTCTTGCCACGGTTTTCACATTCCGATCAAGAATCTCTCTCTCCGCGCCTTACCCTCCAGCCGATAACTATCTTTTTCGCCCTTTGCTGCTAAACCTTTGCGAGACTTCAATTTTTCTTCGGAATTCGTCGCGTCCCTCCCGCCTCGCTTTTAACGCCGCGTTTATTAACTGTCGCTTCGACCTGCTGTGCTAACGATTTTTTGATTGCTTTGTTGTTAACCCCTTGACGCGCCTTGACGACCTGCCTCCTGATGGAAATTTCTAGTAATAACCTGGTAACGCTCTACGTTTTACAGCTACGTTGGTTAACGGTGTTTATTAATTTCAATGCGCTGACAATTTCTTCATCGTTTCAATTTTTTTATGAAATTTGTTAATTTTATAGTTAATTTCTACCATTTCTTTTATTGCTACTTCGATTAGCAGTTCTCCGATAATTTCACTACAATGTGACAATTTTTGTTTCTTCAGTGTCTTCAAGTCCATACATTGTCATCAATATTTAATAATTTCAATAATACTAATCTTCTTCTTGTTCTTAAAAATTATTACAATAGAAATACTTCTAGCTATTGTAATTTTATATTTATTTTTAATTTGTTACACGCTGAGTGTATTTCGACAATAGACTCGTATCGGAATTTAGGTGCTACCCTCTCTCGATTTATGCTACGATTCTCGAATTAGTTTCCCTGCGCGTTCTACGAAGTCCCGCGACCATCGCGGAACATTATCGAACATTATCGAACATCGTCGAACACCGTCGAGCGACACAGAACGCTCCCAGTATTGACAGAAGGGATTTATCCAATCGGCTTTTTTCCGCTGTTCGCTCGTTCCCACTGTTTTCCAATCGCTCGCCATCTTGCTCGCCGGAGCAGACGATTTCCTTTCCCGTCTCCTCAATTTAATTCTATGACTTCTGTCGCTGTTTCGCCGCCTCTCTCACCCCTCGGACGCATCTCCGCTCGGAGCGCGCCGCCGGGGTGGGGGTTGAAAAGTTTGTTTGGCTGGCTGGCTCGAAAACCGATTTTCATGTCTCCAGGAATACGATTATGGCACACGGATCGAAGCGGAACGCTACTTTCGCCCCGTCTAATCGGCTGCCCGCCATTGCCAGCCACTGGGTTTCTTGTTTACGGGGAGAGGGTTATGGGAATTTCGCGCTCATGCGTCTGCTGGGGAATGTTACGGTGCCACTGTCACCGGGACAGCTTTCATCGAACTTTCGAAGCTGCGATGCTAAAGGAACGGCGATTCTTTCGAGATTAAACATCGATGCGACAAAAGCAACTTTTTAAAAAGACGTTTATGCAAATTCCTATCTTGGTTAAAGAAATTTTCTTACATGTTACATATTTACCATAAATATTAATATGTATTACATTTATGAGATATTTACGTACATAATAATATTTATTAATACTGAAATATTATTACGAGATGTTTATAGAATATCG
This sequence comes from Augochlorella aurata, assembly GCA_028455555.1. Taxonomy (NCBI): domain Eukaryota; kingdom Metazoa; phylum Arthropoda; class Insecta; order Hymenoptera; family Halictidae; genus Augochlorella; species Augochlorella aurata. The sequence goes on along the minus strand of CM052157.1, from coordinate 4,990,507 downwards.
AAAATCGCTCCCCGAAAATTCTCACAGTTGAATAAATATTAATAAATATATATGATATTTAAAAATATTTGTATATTTAACTGATATTTAGATATTATTATAAGATGTTTATAAAATACGGAAAGTCGCTCTACAAACATTCTTTCAGTGAAAAAATAATCCAGCTAAAAAATAAGCAACGAAGGTCCGTCGCCTAAAAACCATAATAATCTACACAGTAAATAGATTAGCAGGGCCGTTTAATCTTAATCAGCATACTTTGCTGGGAGACGTTGCTCAGCCGGAAACGAAACTTAATTACGAAGGGCCAGGCACGTGCTAAGCGTACGAACGTCGCGAATTCACTGAAGCCTCGCGAAAACGCTGATTCCTGCGCGATAAAGAACACGGACGATCGCGAAATTCTCGCGGAAAACCACCGGAAACCAGAAGCTGAAAATATGAAAGGGAAACGAACCCCCGGGCTACGCCAGTGGGAACAGTTTCGCGGGATGCAATGGCGTGCCCGAGAGACAAAGACATTGACATTCAAAAGAGAGACCCTCCTTTATCGTGCCTCTTCACATCAGACGAACGCTAATCCCTCTCCTCCCTCGGCCCCCGGCCGATCCTTGTGTTGTACGTAGTCGCGGTTCGAACCTGTAGAAGAACACGTTCCGGGGCCGCGCGTGCGCCCTGTGCACCCTCTTCGACTTCACCCCTTTACCTTGGTCATTTGCATCTTTTTGCAATTCCTCGGGAAACGCGCCGGCAATTCCTGATGAACCCAGCTCCCCGCCAACCCCCCGCTCCGCGACGTAGCCGTGACCGAACCAGCCGGATCTTTCGCTCGGGATATTAATTCAATTTCTTTGACCCCGTTGTCCACCACTTGTTCCTGCCCGATCTCGTTCCGTCGAACGTCGAGCTGCGATCACAAATATTTTATACATTCTTAAAATCGTCTTTCGAAATTTTTATCCGAAGTCCTCGCGGTTTTAAATATTTTTATTCGAACTTCTTGCGTCCTTTGGAATTTTTATTATTATTTTATTCTATCCTGTATTATTATTTTATTTTATTTTTATTTTATCATTTATTTTTAGACGTTTCTGTACGAACTTAAATATTTATTGCGTTCTCGAACATTTTTATTCGAATTTCTCGCGTTCATAGGAATTATTGTTCAAGCAGTGGAATTTTTATAGAACGACGCGTTGTTCTTATGTATATTCGTTTATTCGTCCTCCTAGTATATAATTCGGAATCTGTATAATAAACAAATTTGAATAAAATAATCTAAAAGTAACAACAATTGCTATAAAACTGATTCCAACGAATGCCATTAATTCTACGAGAGTTCTGTCAGAATAAGAATACGAAAAAGGTACAATACATTTCGGGTAACGTTTGAGAACAATGCAGAAGGGATCTCCGACGCATTCGACGCAAAGGACGAGGTATTTGCACTAGACCTAGAGAAAAACAGTGCTCGGAGGGTGTGCATAAAATTAGACGGTGCATTCAACTCTGTTGAAACTGTGCCAAGATGGGCCTGGACGATTGGTATCTTCTTGTTCCTCGGATGCTGCGGCACGACGCTGCAGCAGCCAGGATGGCACCAATGCCCCCGTTCCAAACTCGATTCGAACGCTTTCCACGTTGCCATGACAAATTGCCTCTCAGCTACGCGGCACGTGATACGTGCCTCCTTAAAAATCCTCCGTGTGTGTAGAAATTGCGATCGAACGTCGCGTACGGGACATTTGTTTCACGATCTCCGAAGTGTCGATAAGGAAAATTGATTAATCTGTTTCCCTACTTTCTTTTCGAAGTGATATGGACTGCGGTTAGCATTTCCAATGTGTACCATAACTGAAATTATGTTGTAAGAGAGTAACTCTTGCGTCGATTTGACACAGTTTTCGCGGATAGTGGAGAAACAATCCGTTCCATATAAATTATAATCAATTGTTCTATTAAAAATATTCCTTTCTCACAATTTTTCCTTACAATTACATTATTTATTTGCTTATCTATTTATTGGTGACTAGAAGTCCTTTGCACACATATTAATTTATACATAGGAGCAGGACATGTGATTATGTGATCGCATCGGTGATAACGTTATGCAATCAACGTTTAAAGGTTCGTATGGAATAATGCAATAACTACCAGTCACAGTCTCACAGACCGTCATTAAAAGTTAATGAAATTAAAGTTAATTGAATTTACGAAATTATTTCGTCATCTCCATTACGTCAGCCCAATCTCAAAGGACAGACCATGCCGTAGAAACGAGAGACGAACGAGGATTAAATCATTTGGTCCCAACATTCGACGTCATCCACATATGTATCTCCACTTCTATTATCCAACCATGAAAACCCACAATCATTTACAGCGGTGCATCCGTTGGGCATCGACAGAAATTTTCGCGCAGAAAGTGGAACGAGAAAGCATTTTCAAGGGACCACGTGCGCGTGCGCGCTATTAAACTCGGCAATCATTTCCAACCTCGCCTACCTTTTATTTATGTAGAAACTCAACGATCATCAATCAGACGGGTTACGCCGCGCACGCGAGAGAAGACCGCGATCCCCCGGTTCGCCAGACACAGATACCATCTCGAATGAACGCTGTATCAGCCGCAAGGTTTCGACGCCGCTGACAAAAGAGAAACCGGAGAGCAAACCGGGAGCGAAAACGGTTCCCCGAGAGGTTTTTAATTATTTTTTAACGACGCTAAATGTTATATATCCCGAGCATTATCGCGCGGGAGACCCTGAAAACGCGGAACCGGGGCTGAATGCCGGATCCTCGTTAAATCGGTCTTTGAAAAGCGAAGCCGGAGAGAGTCCTGGGCCCGGGCTCGGGGAGACAAAACGAAGAAGAGCAAGAAAGTCAGCCCTTCAAACCCCGGCGACACGCTCGAATACGCTAACGAGTGTTCTATTTTTCAAGAGCACTATGTTTACCGGTGTCGGCGCGGTGTCTGCCGACCTCCCCCGCCCCTAGACATGCATTCTGTCCTCCCCCCGAGCGCGACAGACGAGCCGGAGGCCCGTCTCGATGTGTGACGACGTCGACCAAGGGAATGGAGCAGACAGACATTGCACTTTCCCTCACCCTGGCCTGGCCACCCTCGCCGCTTTGCCCTCCGACTTTCATATCCTCCGACGCGACCCCCACCAACCCGGACGCCAGCCGACGCCGGCTCCGACGCCGACGCCGAGCCTCAGCCTGCCGTGGTCGATGCCGATGACGACGCAGTGGTGGACAACCTACGCTGCATTAAGAAAGTCAAGTTCACCCTGCATGGGGGCGCGAACCGTCTATCGGATCCCCGCGTCAACGCCGCTGCGGATCGATCGCGCAACGAATCAATTTTTCGGTGTCAACCCCTTCTTATATACAATCCAATCAGCAGAAATGTTAAATCAGAATTGATCTCATCCCTTGTCAGAATCTAGGAATTCAAGTAAATGAAGATACAGTCGGTGGGAGAAGTATTCGCACACATTTTTCAGCGAAATCATTTCTTTATGATTGGACAAGCAATCTAAATCTTTTGGGGATGCCAGAGGGATTTTTGAAAATTTTTACTCGTGTCTTAAAATGCAATCTATACATACTGAAATATCAAAAATATATATATAATATTGAAATTTCAATAAATATATAATATATCGGACGAAAATCAACGCGTTGCTGTTCGCTTAATAATAATATTTTAATAAATCATTTCCGAGCCCATACGACAATTTTTCCTTCAGAATATGCTGTTACCATTTGGCCGAAAACTCTCAGGACACCCTCTATAGAAACTATCGGTAGCGCGAATGGTTTTACACGACGAATCCGGAGTACAAAGGTCAACCCTCGCTTAGACGAGATCACGGCAGCAGTTTCGCCGGTAAACCACGGGCTGCGGAGTGGCTGGGAGATGGGAATCTCGCCCTTGAGGTCGATAGACGATTAAATGGAGCTCATTTTCCGAAGAGGAGCGCGTCTCCCGGCCTGCGCCCGGTGCCAGCAAAACATGGAGGCTCCGAGGCAACGGCGAACTGTGCCAACAGTGAAATCTCGCTCGTTATCTCTGCATTTTTGTGGTTGGCTTAGCAACGGCGTCGTCGCCGGGGAGGGAGAAGCGTATCAGGCTCGCGGCCGTAAACACCGGGAGATACTTCTATGGGTACACGACCTTGCTCGCTAGATACCGCAATTTGACTTTCTGCAGACCGTCTTTGTTCTCGCTGGCTGCACCCTTCGCGGGAACGTTAGCCTTGTCGCCTAACCTCGCTCTCGTCGGAATCGATATCGTCGAGCGCGTATTCTTCTTCTTCTTCTTCCTCTTCTTCCTCTTCTTCCTCTTCTTCTTCCTCTTCGTCGTCCCGATGAGAACATTCTTTCGGCAGATTAAAAAACCATTATCTCTGCCCCCTCCCCATTCTTCGATTTATCTGAATGTACTCTAAGCCGGCGATCTTCTTTCGTTCGAGTTTGGGAAATTCGACGTTCCCAGACGTCCGAAGAATTTTTCATTATTTTTGCATCGTAGAATTAAATGGTATTGTCCGCTCAACGGGCTGTGGAATTTGTGCACTGTGGATTTTTGTGGTAAGTAAAAGTTGTCTGCGTTCATTTTAAAGTACGTAAACATTTATTTACTTCAATGATTTTAACTAGTTGCACGGAAGAGTAATTATAAATTATTTAATTGTTATTACCGTCTTGTCATAAATTAAATAAAGTCTCTAATCTGTATTTTAAACTCTGTGCTTCTTAACGGAACACTCTAAAAATATTTTTATAAATTAATTCATGTTAGTAATTATTTTGCAATATATTAGTGAAAATCGGTATATAAAGAGTTTTATGGTTTATGCTCTTGTCTGCGATTAAACGAATCCATTTGAGAAAGAAATCATGATTTCAGATGATTCTCTTTCTCTTCGTGAGTTTCCACAAACTTTTGCAGATCGCAGAGAAAAGAAAGTTATTAATTAGACGTTTTTAACAGCGAATGTGCGCTAATTCAGCGGGAGAAACTTCTAGCTTTCGATTTTTGATACATTCGGTCACGAGGAAAAATGTTAAAAGACGTATTCGAGTCATCCGATTCAATTTTAAAAAATTTCCTTGGGTTTAGAGGGTGCACGCAGATTTTTCCTACCGAGTGTATATTGTTATGAAAATCGCTGAATACCTGAATAAATAGATGCTTGTTATATACATCGTGAAACAGCTGCTGTTAGAATTGCCTGAATTAGAGTTACATGGGCTAGTGGAGCCGGTTACTGTGGTCTGACCAATTCCAGTTTATTGCAGGTATAATTAACATATATATTTATATATTTATCAAATTATATATATTATTATTATTACATTATCGAATGAGATATAATAATTATTTAATGATATTAATTATATATAATATATAATAATATAACATATTTATAATATATTTAATAATATATATTCTAATATATAATATTTTAATAATATATTTAATAATATGTATTCTAATATATAATAATTTAATAATATATTTAATAATATATATTCTAATATATAATAATTTAATAATATATTTAATAACATTTAATAATATATAATAATATAGTATATTATATTTAATAATACATAACAACATAACAATTATTCCATAAATATAAAGTCAAGCACTTGTAACCAACGTTGCATTATCGATAATTCCGTCAGCTAAAAAATGCACTCGAAAAACTTCGTTAAATCGTTTCGCGGCACGTCTCGCAAGATTGCACTGGAAATGCATATGATCCTGGGCGCAGCCATGGAGCAGGGGGTTAATCCAGGAACGACGTCCGGTTTCGTAACCCCGGGGGCAGAAAACGAAGTGAAGCGAAGTGAAGCGAAGTGAAGGGGCGGCGGGGGACGAAAGTTCTAGTCCGCGCGTCTCGCATCGCGGAATCTCGATGCGTCGCCAATAGATCTAGGCGAGAAGGAGAGAGAGTGCGTCGGGTTTACGCCGGTTAGTGCGTCGTCCTCCAGGGTGACTGTCCAGGAATAGCTCAGGACATGGCAGTCGGGTGGTGGCTGCGTATGTACGTTCATCAGTTCAAGGTTAGGAGCGCGCGGGCCATCGCCACCGCGTGGTCGCGTCAGCGTCCGCGGACCGAAATACATCCCTCCGCTGATGTATAAATACTTAGTTCTTGGCTTGGGGGGAGGGCAGGGACGACAGATCGTCGATGCATCCCGCTAACCTTGCTGTTCGCACCGCGATCGACGCGTTCGTTTAAATAATTACATCGCCGGCCGATCCGACGATAAATAGCCGCCGCTACCCTTCATCCCCTAAAACTGGAGAGCTTGCGAAAATGACCGTTCCGAATTGTTGTGTGATAAATCGTAGAATAAGAGAAAATTCTGCCATTTCGTCGTGACGAGATTACATTTTATTGTTTGAGAAGAATATGCAATATTTTATTAAACATATTTTTGAAGACAGTAATGGCATTTCTGTTGTTAATAATGTGAGGGCAATTTATTTGATTTTATTGTCGAGAAATGAATAATTATTTGACTTGAATGGGTCAATATGACCCGGTAATCGCAGTTCGAGGGTTAAATTATATATTTTTCAAAAGAATTGTATTTAAGCAAACGTCGAATATATACATACAGCGTAATGGCGGTAGTTCATTGCACAGTAAAATGTAATGAAAAATAAATAATAAAAATAAAATCTGGCAGAAAATTAAAAATAAAACATTTTCTATGACACCGTGACTGTTTCCAACTCCTTCCTAAATCTTTGGGTACCTTGATGCAATTTTCAAAGGTCTGAGACGAGTCTGGAGATGTCATCAGACTGTTTGCTCCCCGATTGATGCGAATTCGGTTCAATGTATTGTAATCGTGTTTTCAACATGCTCGGGGAACAGAGCTTGTGAATGTATGTTTATAGGGCATTTGCTTCCCTGATAACGTAATCAGCGTAAAAGAACCATCAATGAGTGGATTGTTAGTATCTGCCTCTTTTGTTTCCTGTCGTGTTGTCTTTCTTTGTTACTAGTTTGTTTGCAACTCTTCCGATTGCATTAAATGCGTAATATTATTTTAAAAATAGAATTTAAAAATGAAAAGCTATTTCTAAAAAATTTTATCATTTCTATAAAATTTCTATTTATCTTATTTCTAAAAATTTAGAAAATTGCAACAAATTCTCTCAAACAGTATAATACCCAAACAAAATAAATAGGCGAATGCAAAATATCTAAAACATAAATTTACAATTACTATTTAAAAAAAGAATAATTAAATCTCGTATATTTATAATTTCAGTAATTAAAATACTATTATTTCAGAGTCCAGAAGAATTACGCTAATTGATCCCAAGCATAATAGAACGTAAGTAGAAGAAGAAGACGTGGAACAAAAGCATATTAAATTCCAATCGGTCTGAATAATGTTTAATAAAGATGTCGTCGACCACTAGAGAAGCGCATCGATATCGAACGTAATGAATTCGAGTAGGGTTGAAAAACAAGCGTTTGTGGTCACGGCGAGTTCAAGGTAGGAGGATGACATTCCATTGAGCCGAGCATCTTCGCGAAACGGATTGAATATTCCCTTCTCGATAGGCCCTGTCGGGCTCGCCGAGGTTATTCCCAATAGATGCGTTGACCTTTACAATGGATACACCCTGTCGCATGTCGATGACACTGTGTTCTATAAAGATACCCCGAGGAGGTAGGGCCTTTTAGCCTTTGTCTCATTCCCGTCCGGCAGACGTTGAACCCGATCGCCGAGGACAACACACTTTGAACTATGCATACACAACGAATTAGCTTCAGCATCGCTCAAGATCCTTTGACTGTGAAAGGACTCGACGTTCACCGAGCCCTGCAGCCTCTCTCTCTCTCTCTCTCTCTCTCTCTCTCTCGCTCTCTCTCTCGCTCTCTCTCTATTTTCTCTCTCCTCTCCCGGGCCTTGTTGCGCCCGTTCGCGTGATGCCGGCCATCGTTACTTCCATTGAAACCTGCTTCGCCAGCTGGGGAGGTTAATAGGAGAAATTATGTCAGCTGAGACGTGACGCTTTCTTTCTATTGTGGCCCGTTTCAAGGGCAATCATGTTTTATCCGAATCCGCGCGAAAAATCCGCGCCGGGGTCCGCAGGAACGAGCAAAACAGCGAAAGAAACAGTACTTTCACTGTTGCCGGCCAATGGGCAATTAGAAATTGCTACTACCTTTTTTATGCGCGTCGAAAGCGTGCACAACGTGAAAGTAAAACGCCTGGAAAACGGTTTACATAAGTTTTTCGTCGCCGGCTCGGTTGCACAATGTGCTCGGAAAACTTGGCTCGACGATAGAACGTTCGAGTATTGCAAGTAATTGCAGCTATTGTTTGAAAACTTGTTACCTGTAACCACCTGTATCAGAAGCGAATTGTATACAACATATTGCACAAATCAATAAGGAAGCCATCTGGCATTTTAACTAAGTAATTGTTATATTATCTAAACATCTATGACGCTATGATACTAATAATTGATAATTGCAGCATCATAACAGTGACTGTACGAATCGTGTAATATACTTATAAATTAAATTTAACCAAGTTATATTTAAATATCCATAATAAGACCACATTCCATAGTCTTTGAACAAATATATAACAAATAAATTTCGTGATTACTTCATTGGAATAATTCGCTAAAATAATAACAAAATTATTAGCATATCCAAAAGATTTTGTTTAAGCATTCATAACATGCAAATTGCATTTCATAGTCGACATATAAATACATAAAAGTACCTAATTTATAACTTCGTTAAAATAATTCGCTAAAGCAACAGCAACATTTCTGACACGTCTAAGAGGATCCTGCAGCTAATTACAGCATGTTTGTCACCGATGCAGGTAAATCGATGCAACAGATGCGCCCCAATGCAGAATTTCATAGACTGCACTCGGCGGGGTGTAATCGGCGGTTCGGCGTCGGACGGATGAATTTCGAGAGGGGAAAATCGGGCCAAGTGCATTTTTGCCAGCTACGTTTCGGCCACGCGGATGCCGGCGAAGGTGTGATGCACCTACGTGCAGCCGGGTCAAGGTCGTATCCCTCGTGCGCCGGGGTCGGCTGAGTCATTCGTGCAGAATCGTGCACGGAGAAGCGCGAGTGCATCGAACCCGATGACCGTTGCAGCTGCGACGCGCTCCGCGCCTCCGCTCCGAGACAGCCTCGTGCATCCTCGGCCGGCTTCGGCTGCATTCCGCGTGCATCAACCCGGGAAACCGCCCTCGAGAGAAGCGCCGAGTGCAATGCCCAATGCCGTGCGAACAGGCGGCCACGAACAGCTGCAACGAGCAGAGGCTGCTGGACGACCGCGACGAACAGACCGCAGTCCTCGACTATCGGATGCAACCACTGAGTCGCCTCGATGCATGTCCGGCCCAACACCTTCTCACCTTACACGGTTTTCGAAAACCAGGAGATTTTTGTAATCTGTCCGATTGAAATCGCGATTGCAGTACCGAGTCTCTTAAAATATATTTTATCCGACATGTTAATCATCGATAGCCGGTGACTGGGTCGGTTTTGACTCGGAGTATTTAAATCGTTCATTTAATTGCCCAATTTTCGACAATTAAATGATATAAATTACTTTAGGGACAATGGAAAGGCTTATAATAAGTATGCAAGTGAAAATAAAAATATGTTTAATAAGAAAAATGTTGTAAAAATATTTTGAAAAATTGCTGAATAGAGCTCAGAATTTTTGTAAATATCGTCAATAGTATAGTTGCGAAAATGGCCCGTCGTCCAATTGTTTAATATTATTTTAATGCGAGGTTATTTATTTAAAAAGAACATATTTATATATTCTTAATTTACAAGCGGTCAAGATATTTAGAATCGTGAAAAAATTTATTTAAAATTTATTTTAATTCATCATATTTCCCAATAGATTTATGCGAATAATCCCTAAGATAAATGTGAGATTGTTTTATAGTAAACATGGCAAATGTTAAAAAATGCATAAAAAGTATAAAAATATATAATTATATTACTATTTGTGCTTGACGAGTGACCTTACAATTTATATATTGAATATTTATTGTTAAACGAGGTGTTATCAGTATCCCTGCCATAAATCCAGCAACGAATAACATCCCTTAACCCTTTGCGCATATCTACCCTCAGCCATCAAAGCTCATTTATTTTATTACTTTTACATAAAATTAAAACACATTATTATATTACATATATCCAAACTTTAATTAAGAATTAATACATTTTGTTTCTCTCATTTAATTTTGCACGTTACGTATTACAAAAATTAATTCCAACTAGCATGACACCTACGTGTAAACTTAATACGACCGCAGAGTCCATTACGAATCGTCCATTTCCGAATTCGAAGCGAAGAACGAAACGCTTTCGAGGAATATTTCAGGGACTCCGTCTCGCAGAACAGTCTGATTTCATACGGTCTTTTCGATAGCGGAATGCGAGGACAGGAATGCGCGCTCGCATATATGACGCGCGCGTCAATATGCTCGAAAAGGATGCTTTTGTACGTGTTCTTGTCGCCGCGGTTGTCCTTCGGCTTTCGAATTCTTGCGACTTCGGTGAAATGGCAAAAAGACGATCGTGAAACTATGCCAGGACCCTGAGGGTGATGTACGTGCACGATTCGGCGTAAACATTTCGGCGAGATCGAGAGGTCCCCCGAGACTGCCCGTGAGCCGGCCGATTATGCATTGAATCGCCGGGACCGCCGTGTTAATTCCGCCTAAGTTTCATCCTTGATTGTAATTTTATTCGCGTCGTTAGCGCTCCGAATTTCACCGATTTAATACGAGCGAGACCGCAGCCGCGGAAAAAAATTTTACGATTTCGTCGGCAACGTCGGCGTCGATTCGAAAGGGTCTCGTCGACGAGGCTGTGCGATTATCAATTTTAAACATTTCCGAGTCTGGACAAATAAGACTGACGTAACAAGAATTTCGATAATTAATCAAAATTGTTACGATTTATAATTAAATACTATCTGAGCAAAATATGTTGAACAAAATTGCTAAGCAAAATAATAAATGGTGCACTATTTATATCACTGCGGATTTTATGCATTTGTGAGAAGGCCAGGTGAAATAAAAGACTGTCATTAGGAGAAATTCTGAATATTTTTATAGTACAACTTGTTAAAATTATTAAAAGCTAAAAGACACTTTCGTCGAGTTTATGTTACCTATAGTTAGCTCGAAGGATTTCTATTTTCAATAAGGATCGACGGTCTAATAACTTTTAAATCAATATCTCGGAACTAATGTATCTTGGTCAGGATGAATCGTGGCAATTAGGATAAGATAGAAGTCTAATTTTCTGTTCGAGGACCAAGAGCACGTTCCGTTGGATTTTATTATAGGCTGGCCCGAACCTGAAATTGATGTCCCTATCAGGATCGCGATCCCCGCTATCAACCACTCAATCGTTCCCCGCTTTCGACACTATCGCATGCATCAATATTCGCCATCAAAGGCGGTCCTAACTTATCTTCATTTCTGACGCCCTTCTCCCTAAGGGACAGCCTCATAAATGCAGGATATTGCTTAGGTTTGAGAAACGCTGCGAAGGGCCGACGCACCGGGCAGGGTGAACGTTCTCCGCGCGTCTAGCTCGCTAACTCGACTTCTCTCTCCCTCTCTCTCTCTCTCTCTTTCTCTCTCTCTTCGCGCGTTTTCTCGCCTGTCCCTTCTAATGATAGGCACCCAATATGGTTCCCGATAATCTCTCCAATCAGAGAGAACATGTCGCCGCGTCCAGCTCAAAAGATACTCTACACGGAGAACCATGAAACAGACGAATGGCGAACACGCTGCTACCTCCTAGCATTTTAGATCGCGCTCTTTATGCGAATAGAAAATTAGATAAGCCGGAGGAGACAATCTTCGCTGTTCGTTTATCCGAACTTCCCGGCGATAACTTCGTTCTCTTCGATTTTCTCCGTCCGCGTCTCCCGCGGATTCTGCCTCGGCTCCGCGCCGTTCCTTTTGCTCAAGTTTTCGCTATTTCTCCGTCCCATCCATCCCTCTGCCACTCGGCCAAGTCCTCCGCCCATATCCCAGCCTCCTTTCTTACAATCCTCCCGCGTCTACTCATCCTCTTTAGCGTCATTCCTCCGCTATCTCCTCATCGCCGAATTCGCCCACCGACTAGTTACAAGCTTGCTGCGCACGGACAGCAACCCTTTCCTACTTAGGACTGCCGAGTCATTAAACGAGCTTACCAATCCCCATCACACGGACGCTGCAGCAGATCAACACCTACGATCGCAACTTGAAATATGTTTTTGCTCCTCACCTGGGGACGAAGCGACGGCTATTTTTCCGGGAAACGGATAGCTTTAGACGAATGTCGTACTGATGTTGCTTAGAATGTTTAACAAGCTTCGGGCTAAGTGCAGGTAGATGGTTCCTGTTTACTGTGTGCAGGCTGCAAATTTATCGTTTGAATCTTATCTGGATTTGTTGGGTGGTGGACGAACGATGGTACGAGATGTTAAAATATTTATATATAA
>CM052157.1:4949211-4971699 GCA_028455555.1 Augochlorella aurata | reverse complement strand
TCCACTTCCTGGTTCACCGAGGATGACACCGGGTCCACGCCTCCAGCAGACCGTGTGCTCGACTACTAGTGTTTCTCGCTCTATTTCCGGGTGTTTTCTTTGGTGATGCTTGCAGCTGCGAGCCGAGCCGAGCCGCAACGCGGGCCCTGATTTTTCGCGTGTATTTTTGGAAAGAGTTCTCTCTCTCTCTCTCTCTCTATCTTTTTCTCTCTATCTCTCTGTAACTCGCTCTATCTGTCTCTATATTTTTCTCTCTATCTTTCTCTCTCTCTCTATCTTTTTCTCTATATCTCTCTCTATCTCGCTCTATCTCTCTCTATATTTTTCTCTCTATCTTTCTCTCTCTCTCTCTATTTTTTCTCTCTATCTCTCTCTATCTCTCTCTCTTTCTCTATCTTTTTCTCTCTCTCTCTCTCTCTCTCTCCCTCTCTATCTCTCTATCTATCTCTATCTATCTTTTTCTCTCTATCTCTCTCTATCTCTCCGGAGCTGATTGCAGGAAAGAAGCGAGTCCGATCGCGAGCACCAGGAATTTTTTCGTACGAGCTGAACCGCGTGGATTCGTGACCAATGGTTCCCGGAGCACCGGCTGACGGCGCTATTGTATTTTCGACGGTGTTGAAGTTTAGTCTGGGGGCGAGGTGCTGTTGTGATTTCGGCTCGCAATTGATGGCCCGGGAAGTTCGGGTCGCGCTATGGTCCCGGGTTTTACGGGGTTTCGGGAATTCGGAGCGATCTCGGCTTCTGGGATTATAGAGCGCTTTACGATACCTCCAGCGATTCTCATTCCGACACTGGAGATAGTGCTACCGTTTCGAGCAGCTTGTTTCGCGTCTCGATAATCTTCATTCTCAGCCGAGCCTACAAGCTTCGATTTTTTAGTTTACCAATCCTTTACGCTACGAATTTGATCGATTTTTCTCGATTTTAACGCTATTCTGATCTAGCACTAACACTGGAGGACTTGTATTTGTTTATAAAAATGACAAACCTGAATTTATTTATTATTATTTATTTCAACAATTTTCTGAATATCATTCCGGTTTAAGAGAAGTAACTAACATTCGTGTTTAGCAGATTATTTATTATTTTAAAAATCTGACCTTTTGTTACAATTCTATTAGAACACCCAAGTTACGATAAAAGCAAGTTTCAATTTTATTCTGCAAGTTTAAAGACTGTCGTTACACATTAGGGTATTTTGCGATAGTAAAGTACATACAGGGTGTTGAAAAGAAACATTCAATATTTACGCGACACATACGACGCGCCGAGTAGAAGATCCTAAGTAAACATAGGTCGCAGGGTCAACCGTTTTCGAGACATAAATATTCTTTATTATACAAATATTCTGGTCGAATAATTCGTCGGAATATTTTCAAGAAAATTTGCAACTCCGCGAGGAGATGCAGGCCTGTATAGAAATGAAGAGGCGCGTGGAAAATCTTTTGTAAATACCGAAAAGTCAGTGATGAGTCAATCGCCGACGGAAATGTTGATACCTCGGAAACGGTTGACCTTTCGACCTGCGTTTACCGAGGCTTTTTGACTCGTGTCCCGCGTACCGCATGAATGCCGAATGCTTTCATCGGACACCCTGTACAGAGCGATCGAAATTGTTCCAGTTTTCGACTGTCGAAGTAGAATTTAGAGAGCCCTCGGTCCCGGAGATTTAAATCCTCCGCAATCGGTCCTTTACGCCGTAAATATTCGGCCAGCGGGTCGGGAAGGACGCTAAATCGATCAGAAATTTAATTCTTCCTCGGGACGGACGGTTCTGAAAGCTCCCGAATTTAGGACGTAGATAGAATAGGTGCCGTTATATTCCGAGGGGCGTTTGAACGCACGGATCTACCCCCTTGAGATTTAAAATCGATTCGGATGACAGACGCTCCCGAAGAAATTCGTTTTTAAGTCGTCGATTCTATTATTGACGCTGTAGCGCCGGGATCCTTGGAATTCTTCTACGCTCCTGACCCACATTTCGCGATTTCTCGAAACGTTTCGCATCAAACCTTTACATCCCTTAATCGAATAACTCCCCATCTACATATTAGCTTTTTCTTAGCGCGAGCTTCTGTTCGCTTTCCGAATCGTTGAGACCGTTTCTCCTCGGCCGTGTGTTTTCTCCAATTTTCCCGAGCAACGTAACATTCGCGTGCATAAAATAATTAATTATATACGAGTATCACGTGACTCGTTATCAAATTCCTCCATAGTCTAAGAGCTCTTATATGACTCGCAGGAGCCACGTGCATAAAACGATGCACTGTCTCATATAAAATGGAAAAACTAGAAGAATTACTTTGAATTAACGAGGCTCTAAAATTCATTTTTATTTTAATTTATTAAACAAATTAAATTTTATCACATTTAGAGTGCAAGTGGGTTAATATTTTATACGGCAAATAATAATTTTCTAGTTTCGCTTTTATTAATTAAACTGTGGGAATTTTTATAGTTAATATTCGACGCTAAACTTGTTAACAGTCTCTAGACGATTAACAGTCTAAAGAATGCAAGTTTTCGATTAGAATTTTCTTTTTCGTTTCGTCGTTCGCGATCCTTTTATTCGAGACGCGTGTCGAGCGCGCGTCGCAGGTGCACAGATTTTCATTGTTACGGATACTCGAGACGGTCCGGCTCGTCGCGAGCGCGTGATCGCGGCAATCGACATAATCGGCCTCCGGTGGCGCACACAATGGATCGCAGATGTGCACGATTCGCGGCCACGATGCACTCGGACGATGCAAGTGCAAGAGGCATGCGTGAAACGAGGGCGTCGCACGCTCGGTCTAGCCTCTAGCGTTCCACGCAGAGCAGAGCTGTGAATCTTCTCCAATTAATCTATCCCTCGTACGAAAATACACCAGACTCCTCTCTACAACACCTAGGCCATAAGCATTTAGAAAATATAGAGCCTGATCGATAGCTTTTTATTATTATCGCGACGGGAGTGTATTTCAGAGCCGCCTCGTGCTATCTCGTGCTTTTTAAAGCAACGCACCCATCGAAACTGAAACGCCGAATGACCGATAGACACCCATTCGATCGTAATTGGATCGATGGATTTTCGGCGATCTATAGATCAGACCCGAAGCGACTCGATTTTTACCGGATTTTGACTGAAATGCCGAACGATGAATCAGCTTTTATTAGATTCTCGTTTAAATATCGAGAGGTTAACAGATTTTCATTAGACATTGTATAAAATACCGAATGCCAAACAAATTTCCATTAATTTCCATTTTAACTGGAAGATTTATTGCTATTGTCCCAACAATGTTACCGTTTTTTGAGGAATATAAAAAACAGAAATACAGAACTGCAATCTACACTTTTTATTACAGAGTAATAATATATCTAAGTTCAATCTCGATTGCCTGTTTATTTTGCTATTTAATAGTATTTATTATAAATAGTATTTATTATAATGCAATGTTTACTATAAATGTATAATAATGCGTAGCCTACTAATCACAGACTGGATAAGAAAAGAATTAAATATATTTTTTCTCTTAACATTACTGACCTTATTATTTCGTCTTATTGTTTTATCTTATTATTTTATATTATTATTTTAATATTTTTATTATTCTTCGATCTCATCATTTAACCTGATTATTTAATTTTATTTTTTAATCTTATTATCCGATCTCCATCACAACTCAAGAATCGATTTGCACCTTTTTTCGTTAAAAATCAAATATTATTGTCACCCCTATAAATATATTCGAGGGACAATGCACATGTCTTCTTTTGGGCTCGGTACGCGTCTGACTATGGTCGACAGTTTCTACTTGCGGCAACCATGGCTGCCGAAGCAGTATTACCCGTGCCCCAAGCTCGTAATCCCGTGTCTATTAACGGTCGGTTAACCGCGACAATATTTTTAACTAACGCAAGTAGAATTAGCCACTGATGTGCAGACGTCCGAGCTAAATCATTCCGAAGCACACTCGCGCGTCTAGCATCTTTCATCATCGAATTATTCGGCAACCGGGCTCCGCGCGAAAGAACGCTGCCGAAAATTTCCTGCTAAACAATTCAGCAGCGCCGAAATCGATAAAACGCGAATGGGAAAAATTCTCGACCTATTTACATTACTCATTGATTTAACCCGTTTTGTTTTATCAGAAGATAATCGATGCAAAAACGACCTGTATTGGTTGTTCGAAAACTGTCGAAATTATAATAAACGTTCCCTCTAAAATTATTGAACAAATTTCCACCATCAACTGGTCGTTACAACAATATTCACTCCTGTTATTCTTATAAAACAAAACATTAATTTAATCGCTAGATTTGCTTTAAACAAATGCGATTAAATAAATAGCTCAATCAAAGTATACGTTACGATAGAATTTCATTTCGTCGTTCTTCCAATTCTCTGTAGGTTGTTAAACAAATACATGAAAGTGCACGGCAACCAGTTGGAAATTAATGACTCCGGCCTAGAGAGAATTTCCGTAATAGCGTTCGAATATTCCCAGTGATTCGCCCGGATGAAAAATTCGATTCAGCCGGCCTCGGACAATCGAGTCGAAGAGAAGAAACTGGATCCCCGAGTTTCGAATAGTCTCGTGAACGCCGCGTGGCTAACCCAGACCTGGCACTCGAAACCGAGTGGGTTTCAAGACCGAACATCCTCATAGGAGTTATTTTAATAATGAGGGTGTACCGGCGCTTTGTATAGCCTCTTTCTTTTCCTCCTGGCCGCGCCGGATCGCCGCATCATCGTCGTACGCGTGATTATTTCTCGTTCTTGCGTGCAACGCTATCGATTAATTGATTGTTGTTATATAAAAAAGAAGACGCGCGCAGATGCCCGGCGGCGGTACTCGCGCCGTGAACGCGATTCAATCCGCCCTCCTCCGGCCCCTCGTACGTGTGCCGAGCATCCGCGTATGTGGAACTTTATATACACGTAGATATTTGTTCCCGTTAGATCGTTGACACCGAGCATTGGTCGAATGTGTGCTCTCCGACGAGCCGAAGGATGCCTAGTTCCTCGACGGTCAACGGAGGGAAAGAGAGGCGGAAAGAGAAAGAGAGGGAGAGAGAAATGTAACTGACCGACATCGTCGCGGCCCGCATGTGCAGCATCAAAAATGCAGCCGCCAACGTGCACCGTCTATAGACGGTGCGCCGCGTTCCGCTTGTGTTTTCCCCGCGACTCGATCGAACACGCTTCTGCCCGCTTACTCGCCCGCTTACCCGCCCGCGCGGACCCTCCCGACGACGTTTCAATAGAATCCAACGGGCATGCACCGACAGATTCTCCCGCTTTCCCATTCTCTCTTCTCGCAATCGCTACGCCGATCGATCTCGCCTTCTAGTTTCGCGAATCGATACGCTCCTCCGACCGCGACCGGTCTTCTTCAATATTAAAGCTCGGTTTCGAGCTTTCGCTGCCGAACTCGACTAAACTCTTCCTACATTTTCCAAGGCGCGTCCGCCTTTGCTGGCTTTTAAAACCCGGTCAATTCTTAACAGAAGCGCCGCTCGTGGCAGGCTCGAAATTCGTTTCCGTGACAATGGAAATTTTATTAGGACGTTTTATTATCATCTCTTTCTACTTTCTAGTTTCAGTTTTGTTAATTAAATCGCTCTGATTTTCTATTGACACTAAATATATCTTAGATGATATAAGTGGAGCGATGAAAAGGATTAGCGTCGATTGCAATGATTTCTTGGAAGAATTATATTTGTATCATCCGTCCGCCTTTTCTTGACTGCTTGAATGTCGAGAGAACAGAATTCTGGCTAGAGAAATAAATAATATCCGTACTTACCAGTCTGTTGCCGGAAATCTCCGTCACGAGTCAGCCCCGTCAACCATTTTCCATGAAGAGTCTTCGCAATCGGAACAACTCTGAAAGCAAACATTGTGAAATTGTGACGTTGTTCGTCTCGCTAGAGCGGGTACACAGCGAACAGCAATTGTCTCTGTCTCTTAGCAGATTATTAACGAGAAGTTTGAACCGGTATCGCCGTGAAAGGCTTCGCGAGGCAAGGGGTGAAGCGATAGAAAACGGAGAAGTCATCCAGCCTCGTTCGAGATGGTACTTTCTTTTTATTTCTCGGTGAATTAATACGCTTTGTGACAGACTTTCTTCGTTATTGAAAAGTCGACGGAATTAATTGGAGGACCCGGTTTGCCCTCTATTTCTGCTGTTCTTCCGTTTCTGACAGGTTTTCGTGAATATTTAAGAGAAGCTAGTGTATCCAGTTTCGTCGGACCCCGTGGAGGATCGATGGGTCCTTCTATTTTTAGGAACTGATAAGTTTTCTGGCAAATTTCGCGGAACGTTTCAAAGTATACTGCGAAGAAAAGAATGATAATTATAAGCAAAATTGATCCCCTTTCGTTTCTGCGATTTTATAGATTATTCCAGTGATCGTATTTCGATTAGGTGTCTTCGAAAGGATGAAAACAGTTAACGCGTTCTTCTACCTTCCTTCAAAAGCCTTGGTATCGTTCTAAATCCTCGATTTAGCATGCAATTCCCCATGCAACCATGTCGTACATCAGGCAAATATATCAATATCCCATAAACAAATACATGAGTTGGTGCATCATGTCAGATTAGACGTGTTCCACGAGGCACCTGGTTAATCAGACCACACCTGCACGGTCCATATGCATACTAAACCAGTCGTAGGTCAATATCCATCAATCTGCTTCATCGATCATGTCCCCGATAACAATCCATTTCGCGTGCATTTACAAATGTCCCCAATTAATTCCACAAACGTAGAAAAATTAATCCCTGCAATGCGTTCGCATAAATAAATCATGTTCTGCGCATTATGCTCCGCATGAATAAACATTACAGACGTTCGCACATAATTGTTCCTGCATCGTATCTCATCGCTGCACTGCGGACGGCATTTATGGCAAACATGTATAGCTGCAATTAGAAACGTAAGAAAAGTGTCAATATATTATTTTCGCAAACAATTTTCATTTTGCAATATCCGCAGTCTACGAGTCTCTAAATTAAAGGAATATAAATTGTTGCAAAAATATAGTTATCAAATTCTCTCATCAGTTCGACCTTAAAGCAGCCAAACTTTGCGGAGACTCTTCGTCTGATCATTATCGTTCGATACGTCTGTTTCTACTGATTCCGTGCTCAGCAGAAAGTCGTTCAAACTGAAGCAATTATTCTCAGCAGACATGCACGTATAATCTTGGATAAATGTCGTCTTCGATAACAGTGCATAGAAATCTCTATCGAAAATGGATGAGGCTCTTGTTTGTGCAAACATGCGTCATCGTTGCATTTATAAGTTCTCTTGAATAAACATTGGTATAAATATCGAATTCAACAGGAATTTTTAACAATCTTTAAACATATCCACGGTTTGTACAAACATCGATCGTCACTGCTCGTGTCACTTTCTCATGTTTAATGACTAGTATCGTCTTCAGCATACAATATCATATAATTCTTAGCAATATGAAAAATTCTAGATCCGACAACCTCCACCAAGATTCTTACTCAAACCGTTTGTTGCAAACGTCGATGATAACTGCATAGATCACTTTACCATTGTTGCCGACTGAAGGCACCATTTAGCATAGAATCTCGCATAAACTTCAACATTATTCTACAAAACTGTATACCCTATAAAAAATATCTTCCTCAAACAGTATGAGCAAACATCGACCAACCCATCATCATCGTCATCACTACCATCATTATCATCATGATCCTAGACCTAAGCAAAACCATCTCACTGTCATCTGCTCGCAACATGATTGCCATCCCGGCATCCTCAAGACCTATTCAAGCGTCCCCAAACAACCTCAAACCTCAACCTACTTTCTCCCCGAGAGTCTCGTCGCGGCGGCCGAGCCGCGTCTCGCCGTTCGGCTCCGTGGCGATGGTCGCCGATTTTCTGCGCGGCGCGAGAACATCAACTATTTATAAATGGTTTGAACCCGGTCGCATTGGCGAACCTCGGCTTGTCCGCTCGAGCTGCCGCCTCGTGGGCCGCCGCGGCGTGGGGAACAATTCGCCACCCCATGGTAAAAATAGAAGCTCCTAGCCAGCTAGCCGAAGCTCGAGGCTAGAGCTCGAGCGGTTTGCGAGCGAGCACCGCTCTAGCGTCGCTAGAGCGGACACGGGCGTATTGGTGCGGAGCCTGAGGTGCGCGCGGAGCGTGTTCCGTCCCGACTGTTAGCGCAGTGACGAACGCGGTCGCGGGTGACGATCATGACGACGACCGAGACGACGGCAATGACGTTGGTGGATCCTGGCCGCCACGTTTCCTGATCGCCGTGTCCTCTGGATCCGCGTCGTCCTCGATCTCGGCTTCTGCCGCTCGGCTTTTTCCGCTCGGCTTCTCGCTCGGCTTCCGGTCGGCGATCGCGACGGATCCGCGATCGATCCGCGATCGATCCGCGAGGACCCGAGGCTAGAGCAGCGGGCCGAAGATCGTTCCACATTCCCGGCTGAACGCCACCGGCCGCCCGTGAAGCTGATTCGCGAAGTCTAGTGAATATTTTAAGCCTGACACGAGAGCCCGCATGTAGGAAGAGGCGGCGCGGCGGCGGCTGATTCACTGGTGACCGTTCCCGCACACGTAGGAGGATCTGCACGCTCGTAAGAATGCTGTCCTCCTCCTCGGGCTGCTAGGCGGACGGCGAGCTAGCTACCCCAGGTAGCTAACTTTCGCGCCTTCGATCTCTCGTCCGTGTTCGATCGCGAGTCGGAAAGAAAGGAAAGGGAGAGACGACCGCGGCTCGCTAGAGCGAGAGACACCGGCCGAGGGACGGAGACCGGGAGACGGCGAGAGCGAGAGAGCGAAAGAGAGAGAGAGAGAGAGAGAGAGCGAGATAGAGAGAGAAAGAGAGACAGAGATAGAAAGAGAGAGAGAGAGGGCCACATTCCGAGCGGATCACGGATGCTTATAGAAGCGTTGCGTAACGGCGTCAGACGGACGGCGAAACCGCGGCTGCTCGGCCGTCGAGTTTCGACAAGTTCGACGACGACGGGGAAGCGGCCGCATCCTCTTCTGGTGTCGAGGCGGGTGTCTGGAGGCGGGTACGCTGACTGAAGGGTCGGCCGCGTGTCGTCGCGCAGTGTGCTGGTGTTGGTTCGTTCGCGGGTACGTAACCCGAGGTGGCGCGAAACCCGCGGGCTCCTCTTCCGCCGATCGCGAATCGCATCGAATCGAAGCCGCGCGTGGGTGTGAGTGTGTGTGCGTGGCCTGCGGGGGGTGTACGCTCTCACTCTCTCTCTCTCTCTCTCTCTTTCTCTTTCTCTCTCGCTCGAGGTGCGGAGGAAGGAGCCAGTGTAGCATAGAGGGTGGAGGAGAGAGGTAGAGAGAAAGAGAGAGAGAGAGAGAGACAGAGAGGCGGGGAGAGGGAGCCGAGAGCGTGTCGAAGACCAAGGTGTTCCCAGGGAGAGATCGTTGCGGGCCGCGGCGTTATCGATCCCCGGCGTGTTCGAAAGCGTGTTTCAAGGCCGCGGCGGCGCGCGGTCCAATTCGCAGGGGAGCCTGGTGTGCGCGATCGAAGCACCGACCCAACGACCGGGATCGAGAGCCTCGGACCTCGCGCGATCGTCGCTCGCCTCCTCTGCCTTCGCTCGCTGCTCGCGGCGCAGCGGCGGGAACTAAAATTAACCCGTGTCGAATCCTAGAAAATTTTCATCTAGCTTCGGTTCTCTGGCCTCTGCGGCCCGTATTTATAGCTCGGTAATCGCGGCCACCAGAAAAACCGACCGGGTGTCCTTGACACCTGTGTCCGGCCGTCGCGTCGCGTCCCGCGATCGTCCGCGGCTCCTGGATCCCGATCGACGCCGCCCGGGCTCCCGAAATCCCGAGCGGCGAGATCGCGCGCGCCTCGCGAGAGTTTTGTGGAAAGTTCCTCGGTGATCCCCGCCGGGTGATAGAGAGGCTCGTGGCTGAAGAGAAGGGTGGCCGTTGCAGAGGTCCGTTGGAACGCGTGAGACGGGAAACGTGGAGGCGGACAGGAAGGATGGAGCAACGTCCAGGGGGACGCGCGCGCGATTTTTGCTAACGGGCCGACACGACCACCGCGACCACGACGAAAACGACGATAACGAAGACGAGGAAGAGGTGGAAGAAGAGGAGGACGAGGAAGGCGTGGGCGGCGGGGAGCAGAGGCGGCGGCGGTGGAGGCGGAGGCGGCGGCGGAGGAGCACCGGTGCAGAGAGATGCAGCAACAGCCACAGTCTGGCCAACAGTCCGGGGCACCGAACGGGGTGGCAGGTGGTGCCCAATTGCCGCAAACAGGTGGCATAGGCACGGCCCAACCTGGAGCGACAGGTACCGCCACCGCGGCGTCAAATCGCGCCCAGGTTAACGGCGGCAGATTCGATTTCGACGATGGCGGCACCTTCTGCGGCGGTTGGGAGGACGGCAAGGCCCACAGGCACGGCGTCTGCACCGGGCCCAAGGGCCAGGGCGCCTATTCCGGCAGCTGGCACTTCGGCTTCGAGGTCTCCGGCGTCTACACCTGGCCTAGGTGAGACCTATTTTCTATTACTTAACACTTAACATCGCCGATATGATGAATTCTTTCCTTACGATAAATCCTGTTTTATATTCAAGTAGATCGGGATGAATCGAGTGGGCGTTCGTATTTCATCGAGATTTAACAAATTTTCTCTACAACATAGTTAGCTGATAGAGAATCTAATCCTTCCACTGCAACAACGATGTTGCTGACTACACTTGAGAAAATATTTGCTTAATATTTTCAAAACACAACAATTTTATTTCTTGTTTCCTCTTCCTTGTTCAATTTTCTAATTAACAGGTTTTACAAAATTTTTATCATTTCTTTCCGGAATTTCACCAAACATATTTCGCTTTTGGTCGGTACTGAGAGGGCTATAATATGATAATACTTAAAGAAGTAATTAGTATGCACACAGTAAAAATATTCAGAGCACAAGCGATATGTAACTTAACCCTTTCACTGCGAAAGCCGTATATATAACACCATCGCTGTTGCATCGACTTATCACTGTGTCAAGCATTATATTTATCAAGTGAAATTTGTTACACATTATCAATATCAAATTTCTTCCCTTATAATTATCTTTGTAACGATCTGCGACAGCAAGTCGCAGCAACTTGTTCGTCTCTTTGCTCCGTTTTTATCAATCTATCCAAGACCACACCGTAGTCAAAGCGTTAATTGTGCTTATACCCTGTTATGATTTTCGAATTTGTTATCGGTGCATAAACATCCGCAGTCTACTTATTAATTTCTGGCACGCGTTCAATTCACGCGACGTTTCTCCCACTGGACGAAGCACCCATAATAATGATACTCGGTCTCCAGTAAACGATCCTTTTTTAATGTCGTTCCAAATACCGTATTTGCAGTCTTTGTTTTTCAAGCTTACACCTACGCTTCCCTAAATCGCATTGTTATCGAGTGGACGTCTTCTCGAAGGATCGTTCGAGTCGACGTAAAATCAGATCCCCAATGGTTCTTGGTCGGCGAGGATTTTTTAATCGATGTCTAGCTTAGATTGTTGATACTGGCACCGGGATGTTGTACCGATGATTTTCTTGTAGGTATTTTCGTTGGCATCAGAAGTAACTGTTACGTGGATCTTCGTGCAAATTCTTCGGGATTAATTGACGAAAACAGGAGTTACATTACTGTGTTAACAAACCCTAAGAGACAATTGATAGGTTCAGGTAAAAGTTCAATGTAAAAGTAATTATTCAGAGCATAGTAATTAACGAAAACAGAAATAAAATTACTGCAATAACAAATACTCTTCGTAAAAGAAAATTGATGCATTTTGATAGATCAGTGGCTAAATCGCGAAAATCTCTGACACTCTAGGGTCGACTATAAAAACAATTAACAAGCATTAATAATTACTAAAGTAATTAAAACTGCTAAAAAATCGTCCTCGATCCAGGAAGATCATTGGGAAATTGGGAAAACAATTTTCCCAAGCCCTGAAATCGTGCTCCGCGAAGGGCTGAGAACATCGGATCGTGAATCCCGTAGAACCCGTGGATTCTTGTGATTTACAGACCGGATTAGGTCGGCTCCGTTCTAATCCAGGTGTGCTGCACCCATTGTTAATTCCGCGAGAGAATATCTCGTCCTCCAACACCGTGTTAGCACTTCTCATCAAGCCGGATTAATCCCTGATTAACTTCCACCGCGTCTTTTCTCTTGGGCTCTGGTTGATCCGAGGTTTTATTGTTGCCGGCAACAACGGTGCTCTTATTTGCGAAAGTTAACGTCGCTTTATCGGCCGCGACTCGACGGCACACTAATCACGGGTGCCTTAGGGATAATTGGTTAGCTCTGTCAGTCGTTCTCGAAAGCCCTCGGTCTCCGGCGCCCACGCAAAGGAGTAAACCTCCTCGTGAGCCGATCGTAAGAGGATTAACGCAATTATACAAGAAGCAGGAGTCGAAGCAGATCAAAATCCTCTGCTCGCTTTTAAGCTCATTCGCAGGCGAACCAAAGGGTCTCTCTACTTTGATCATTTCCAAAACTGCCTTTTGACTTCTGCAATATCGCTCATGCAGATCAGGGAATGAAATATAAATTTTTCTCGAATGCTTTTGTTGCTATTGCTATAGCTGTCAATTATTATGGAGCTAGTTACTGCGAGTTAGCCAATTGCTGTGCATTTAGTTTACTTTAAAATGTAACTTTATATTTAGCGAATAAGACGTATTTTCATTCAAATTCAATTATTTATTTGTTAAAAATAAAAAATTAAACTAGTCGTCACGAAGTAAAGGCAACACGTTGCGTTACGACGTCACGAACAAGTGGCAACATTTTGTATCCTACTCGTTGAAAACAGCCAATTGGAACGTCAATTAAATCGGCTCCCCAGCGCTAATCGTTCCGAATATTTATCTTTCATAAAATCCCCAAAATTGCCTTATAATCTCGTCCCGTTTTACTCTCTAACGATCTCCGCGGATAAAACTCCGGTCCCCGAGCTCCCGAAGGAAAATCGATGGGAAACTCGTCGCTAAGAGGATTCCCGGCATCTCCTCGAATCCCAAAAGTGATTTTTCAACCGATTCGCATCCTCGAATCTCGCTCGAAAGTAATCGTATCTTCCCCGTTATTACCTCGTTAGGACTTTCCGCCCCCTTTCCACCGAGTTCTGTCGCAATGAGAAATTCGCGTCCGTTGTTCCAGCGCTCGGGAAAACGAGGCGGGCGTTCTTGAAAATCTCTCGTCTCCCCTTGAACGCCTCCAGTCAACTTTCATTATTGCACCTTTATTTATTCGAGTCAACCTCGGCCGCTGTCTTCGCGACGCGATATTAACTGCGCGAGCCGAGCGGAGAACGATTCTCTCGCTCGCTTTAATCCAAATACCCGCGTAATTCGTGCTTTGTCGGAGCGGCCACGGCCGGATTAAACACGCGACGGCGTGCTGAAGTTTCCGGATTGATTTTCCGATTTATATTCCGCGTGCGACAGATTTTTTAACCGGCCCGCGGAACATAATAAGCAGCGTGCACTTGTTGCTCCGTTGTTCGAGGCTTGTTCCGACGTTGCCCTAGCTTAACAGGATATTTTAACTGAGATTCTTTATCGTGACGCAATGACGATTTCGTCGAAAGCAGAGCTGATCTACTTCTCTGTAGACATAGTGATTGAAAAGTATACTTCTGCGCAATGTATTTTTATCGCGTTGACGATTAATGCACTGAGGAACGCTGGACAAGACTCGCATTGTTGAAGGCAATGGAGCCTAGATAAATTCAATAAAATGCATCTTGTATCAAATTTCATGGTAGCCATTATACTCAACCTAAAAAGATCAGTCTCTAAATAAAAATAAATTCGCATCCTAAAGAATACTAGATAAGAATAGAAAGCTTAAAGATAAAACGATAAAATATATTCAACAACGAGAAAGTCGATTGTCATCGAAGGAAGATCGATTTCTCCGAAGAATTTCAGATCTCCAGCCCGGCAACAAGACGCTAAACTATATTATCATTGCTATGTCAAACATTCGACGAGAAGGGAGGCGTGTCTCGAACGGGCACCAGCATTCCAAATTAATTCTGCACCCCCGAAATTCCGCAATCTAAGCGAGCTCCTCCGCACAAAAGCGCAGTTCTCCAGCTCGGCTGCTTATTTCGGTCGCATTGTGTACAATCCGGGAACGTCAACGTCACTCAGACGTGGTCGGACAGCTGAACGTCCAGGGGAAAGGTCCAAGGGAAGGGGAGAGAGTCCCGAGAGGATGACAGAGAGATCAGATGCAGAGAGAGAGAGAGAGAGAAGAATTTCTTTCCTCGACGTCTCGAAATAGCGGGGATTTTGTTCTATCGCCGCGAGACCGTTTCTAACGCCGACGAATCGAGATGAACGAAGGGGTTGCGGGACGGGACAGAGGGCGGGACAGGAGAGACCTTGACACGTATATCCCGGTATATACCTGGGGCCGGGCGGGAATCTCCCGATCCTGAAACTGGGTCACCGAGTGCAAGGACAACGAGTCCGGGTTACTGGGATCCGAGCATTTAGGACCTAGTTCATGGACGCCGCAGACAATCGCTTCCCGGATCCGAGCCGTTTCCAGGATTCCGGCCGCTTTTCTGACAACGGCTGCTCGCGGCCAAATAATTTTCCTCTTCCTCCGCGAGCTTGTTTCGGAGCGGACTGCTCGCGAGATACCGATGGAGGAGCTGAACGCGGATTTAAGTCGCTGACGGATTTTTATGCTGCTGCATAGACCGGAACGAAGGATTAAATTACTGATAGATTTTTCTATCGGTAGATAGTCTAATAGTGAACCTAAATAGTGGCTTAGGTTAATGGTAAATTTTTATACTCATGCACTGATGGAGAGACTAAGTGTTAAGACTCAGTTTGCGTATTGATAGGCATCCTGACCTAATTTATTGAATTTATTTATTGGTACATGGAGCGATGGAGATCCTGATAGAGGACCTAATTTACCAAATTTCTGTACTGATAAATAAATTAAGGAGCTTTATTTCGATTGAGTTTGTATGCTGGTAAATCAATTCATAAACGATTTAAGCTTCTACTGAATTGATATACTGATAAATAAATTTATAGAGGATTTGACTTACTGCTGAATTTGCGTATTGATAGATAGCTTAGTGGAGATCTTAAGTTTCTGAAAGAGGACCTAATTTATTGAATTTATGTTGCGATGAATAAATTGAAGGAGGAGCTAACTTTCTATCGAATTTGTACGCTGATAAATCAATTGATGAACGAGTTAAGTTTCTGCTGAGCTGATGCACTGGTAAATAAGTTGATAGAGGATCTCAGTCACCGCTGACTTTGTATACTGATGATTAGACTGATGACCTAACCAAAGATCTAAGTTGCTGCTTGATTTATAGACAGAGGTGGTCACGTGGTACACTTTTGGATAAAATTAATTTTTAAACGATATTAAAGGTGAAATAATTTAAATTATTTTTACAAAATATATATAGTAACAGTATACACTTAATAAAAATATTAAGATTGCATACAGTTTTTACAATTTTTTAAGTTTTTTTTCTAGAGGTTCTTCATAGAGTGTATGGCATAAATATATTAATTTTTGAAGCGTGTCGTGAGTGACATTCATTTAAATTGAATCCATATTAATTTCCTTTTAATGGTTTTTGAAAAATTTACTAAGGAGATTAAAACTGTAATGAGTTTTTAATGGATAACAGAAATTCTTCATGCAGCGTATACTCTAAAGAAATTGCATCTGAAAAGATAATGTCCCACCGCGAAAGTCTAATAAAACTAATATATAGTTTTCTATATATTAATAGAAAAACAATGAAAATTCGAGTCTCGGCAACATTAATTTTTAAACATCTCCAAAAAGCTATATCCTAATTTAATTGAACACGGGTTTCACACCCGAGAAAACCGTTCAGCATCGAAATTTATATCAGCGCGAGAACAAAACCTGTGCACTAATTGCACAAGCTAGATTGCACATTTGCATAAAGATACCAGGCCAGTTATATCATAAACTAGATCAAATCTCTCACGTACTTAGCTCCAGTCGCGACAACGAAAATCTCGGCTTGATATTCCGTGGCAGCTTTTCGAAATTAACCCTCGAGTACACCTCCGGTGTTTAGACTCGCGTAATTGGCTCCATGGGGTAGGTCTCTACCCCTTTAAAAAACTGCAAATAGCTCTGCAGACTTCGCATATAAAAATAATTGTTTCAAATAAAAGACCGATACATTGTCGAACACCATGGAATACAATAAAATATTTATTTCGACTGAGATTAATATTATTTTTATATTACAGTATGAATATTTCGAAACTAGGTTATGTCGAGGTTATGTTACTCGATGCTATTTTATTTCGACTTCCAAAACATGTTTTCTGACCCCCAGCACTTCCATTTTGCATGATCTGTCGCAACTCGTAGGGTAGTGGAAGTCGGTAACTGTGTTAGGCTTATTTTAGGGTGTATTTGATTTTATAGTTATTCAATAATAGGTATTAAATTATTTTATATCATTTATTTTTGAATTAAAAAATTTAATATGTCTTATCCGGGAAATATAAAATTAATTGTTCTTGAAAACAAACCGAGGGCACAGCAATTGGTCACCTAGCAGTAACTGGCTCCACCACCCTATAATAATATTTACAATTTACAGTACTAAGTACAATACTTATATTTTAACAGTTTATTTAACATAAATTCGATACCATCAAAATGATTATGGAACGAACTACAACCATTTTTAATAACGCCTCGATAGCAAAGGATAAACGAAAAAACAAAGCATCAACGATGCAGAATCGTAATTTCCACGCGCGAAGTATACTTCTACAGATTCCAAACACGTGCAGGAAACTAATTAGTGCCTTCGTTCGATGAAGTCCGAAGTAGCCCGTTCTTTCCAAATGAAATTGGCCTAGTTTCCTTTTTAATCACGATGATTAATCC
The DNA here is from genome assembly GCA_028455555.1 of Augochlorella aurata. Lineage (NCBI taxonomy): Eukaryota > Metazoa > Arthropoda > Insecta > Hymenoptera > Halictidae > Augochlorella > Augochlorella aurata. The sequence goes on along the minus strand of CM052157.1, from coordinate 4,954,745 downwards.
ACGTTAATCATCCTCGCAACGACTACATCCCATTACGGCCGCGGAAAACGCGATGGCTTGTCGATAATTTTAGTAGGTGATATAATCGGACTTCGCCGAGCAGGATGATTACGCGTTAATGAACTGAGGATTTATTGCGCAATTCTAATGGATTACGAACGCGTTTAAGTCTCGCGGCCGCCGATTTCCCCCCCAGTAATCGATGCGAATGGTAAATTAAGTAGGCTCGCTCGGCCGCCGTATAATTCTTCGATTATAAATAATCGCGCGGTCGTTTTAAAAGTTCGAGAGAAGAACAACGCGCGCCGGTTACCTCCCCCGTGAACGTAGATGCGGCGTGATTATCGCAAATGCAATTACCGTCGCAAGACAAAGTACGAGTGCGCTCGTCGGAATGAACAAGAACAAGGGGAACGAACGATTTAACTCGTCATTCTTAATTAACAGCGGCCAACAGGCTCCGTTAAAACGCTTTCAGGAGAGCACGCAAACATTCTTTATGGTCACCGAGCAAGCAGTCTTTGTTTTATCCTTAGAGACGAGAATCGGGATTGAGATGGAGTTTCGCAATTTTTTCGAAAGGAAACGTGCGAATAATTAATTTGCGACTGTAGGTGTTAATGAAATAGCCAATGGTGATTATTCGATTATAAATTGTCGATCGTGATATAAAGTATTATTCATATATTTATTAGTTCAAGATATTATTAAACAATAATTAGAATACTTTTTTATGATGGAGATAAGGATTGGTTCACTACTTTCTTTTTAATCATGTTCCAAAAAGTAAAGGGCCTCTAATGTTTACAATTGCAATGAGAGGTACATTTAAATAATCAATAAATTTGCAGCTATTATTAATTTTAATTTGATACTTTGCAGAGCAATTTTTAAAGAGATAGAGTGTAAGATTTTATAGAAAATAATTGTCACGGGAGAAGAAGAAATTTTTTCATTGTTTATTGAACGAATTCTTATTCTTCGGATTCGTGTTTTCTCGCGGCAGATTTTCCTGCAGAAAATTGCCATTGTCGCCGGACATTTAGGTGCGCGTCCGATTGAATGAATCAGCTTCGAAACACGGTCGGAATCGTCGGCGCAACGCTCATGGTTTCTTTCTACGAAACCGGGCGGCGTCGCGGCGACTATATTTGAGGCGTTGATCGTTCCGGAAGAAATTTTGTCACGCGACTTTAAATAGTCCAGTGCAACCAGAGCTCGTAAATATAATTGTTATTAACATCTGCTGACACACGTTCCGACGAATACGGGAACTGACCTACATTTTTCCATATTTTTAGTCGCGGTTCATCAATGGAGCCTCGCCTAACCTCGAGCGCACAAATGAAACCGGGATTACTTAGAAATCTCGACTTGCGACTTGTATCATCTCACAATGACACAGACCGATTCATTTGTAACCACGTCTGGCCATATTTTTAGATACAATTAAAAACAGTGGGACAAACCATTTAAATAAAACAGAGCTTACTGAACAATCGCTGTACTCGTCTTTTATTTTATAATAGTAATACAATTCCAGCTGTGTTTGTTAGACACAATTAAAGTCAGTGAAACAAATGTTTTATTAGCCATTTAAATAAAATTGAGCTTACTGAACAATCGCTTTATTCGTCTTGTATTTTACAATAATAAAACAATTCCAGCCGCGTCTTTTTATATTTTTAGACACTATTAAAATCAGTGAAACAAATGTTTTAATAGCCATTTAAATAAAACAGAGCTTACTGAACAATCGCTGTACTCGTCTTGTATTTTACAATAATAAAATAATTCCAGTCATGTCTTTTTATATTTTTAGACACTATTAAAGTCAGTGAAACAAATATTTTATTAGCCATTGAAATAAAATAGAGCTTACTGAACAATCGTCGTACTCGTCTTGTAATAAAATAATTCCAGTCATGTCATTTTATATTTTTAGACACTATTAAAAACAGTGAATCAAATGTTTTAATAGCCATTTAAATAAAATAGAGTTTACTAGAAGATCATGGTTTTAACTAACAATTGAAGACGCTGTAAGTTCGACAAAATATTGTGAACTAAATTTCTCACATTTTTAATCGCTATTAAAAAGAATTTCAATAAGAATAGAAGAAATCTAAGAAATAAAATTATAATTTAAAAATCGTTAATTAGTTACGATCGACAATAGTCAAAGAATATCTGAGACAACTCGAATTCTTAGCGCGCCCATTAATTATCGAATGCCAATTGTTGGAATGCCCGGACTATCCAAACAATCCAAGAATCCCGACGCTTAATAATCGACCGAATCTGGTTGCGCGATATAGATTTTCGAGCATACGTTATGCAATGTTTAGAGAGGAACGCGAACTTGTTTGATAAACAAGAAGCTTTCAACTGTGGAAGTCTATATTTTTCCTGGGGATATAATTTTCTCTAGATTCTGATGTCAGAGGATGCTGCCGAATCATGCGCGCTTTACAATGAGGTTCATATTGCATCTTTTGCCTCGGAAAATTGCTTTCGCGCACAGAAATTGATTTTCCTGTTTGCGTTGGACATTTTCTTGTTAAATTCGAGACTGCAAAGGTAAACACCGACAGGGATTGCGAAACAAGCCATTGAAATATTCAGTACTGCAGCATAAATATAAAACGGTGACGCAAATAAATTTATAGTTATCTAAATTCACACTGACAGGTGGAAATGAAAAATGATCCCCTTGCGTGACAAAATAATAAATTTAATCAGTAATCTTCATCAATTTAATTCATCAATTAAATCAAGTTAATAAATAATTTAATAATAATCAAATGCTTGTCCATAAATTAGTGATTTCGTTTAAACAAAAATTTAATCCTTCATTTAACGCTAGGACTACTAAACTAATCGCAACGATCGCTTCCCGATCTTTTTTATTAAAATATTAAAATTTAAATATTATAACGATAAAATATTAATATAATATAATAGTAAAATATTATAAAAATTAAGATATATATATCATAATTAAAATCGACCGAGATTTAAATCTCGTCAGTGCTATTTTGATACAAAATCGTAGATATTAGCCGCGTTCAGGTAGCGTTAACTCTTCATAAATGAATATAATCGGTAGATCGCGGATCACTGATGCGACAAAAGTCGGATCAAATAAATTTCGTTACGCCCAATGAAACTCAGACGATGGTGTCAAGATGACCTAGTCAGATCCTTCCGCCGTTAGGGTACCGATTCGATGCGAAGGCACGAGGCTCCCGCGTGTTTTACGCGTATCGATTAAGCAACGACATTAAACAGGCGTGTAACAATTACGCGAGCACGGGGTGGATTCCGCGGTGGTTCCCGCGATAAGGAAAAAATGTCGCCGGGGAGGATCGGGGCTCGATCGTATCGCCGTAGGAAAGTCACGCAGACCGAACGACTTTCTAATTGAGTCGTAATAACACGTTTCTCGCTGGCCAGTTGACTTTCCGTTCACCGGCTCGGCGATTTTCGACCCGAAATTACGGACCGGCAGCATCTGATAAAACACGCCGAAACTTTCGTTTTGGCGAACGCTGCTTGCAACGTCGTCCGCGAAATTATTTTGTTAACGCGTTCGTTGGCAATAATCGACCACCAAAAATTTCACAAGATCAAAGGAATTTAATGAATTAAAGCGGAACTAGAAAGTTGAAATTGATCATAGGGGATGGAATTAGAACCCTTTCGCATCCGAAACGTCCTAGTCAAATTCAGTTTGCTCGGATATATTGAAATGAAAATGCATTTTCAAAATTGTTTAAAAACTAGCGTCGTCCGCGAAATTATATATTGTTAACGCGTTCGTCGCCAACAATCGACCACCAAAATTTTCACAAAATCAAAGGAATTTAATGAATTAAAGCAGAACTAGAAAGTTAAAATTGATCATAGGGGATGGAATTAGAACTCTTTCGCATCCGAAACGTCCTAGTCAAATTCTGTTTGCTCGGATATATTAAAATGAAAATGAATTTTCAAAATTGTTTAAAAACTAGCGTCGCCCATATTTGGGTGACGGAGTATGTTCGATGGAAATGCTCGAAAATCAGCGAGCGTAATCTCGAAAAAATGCGGATCAGTTTGAGTGAGTTCTTGCGCAACGTTTTCGCGTGATCCAAGCGTTTATGTGGGTGACTCACTCATTTCCAGATCGAATTATCGTATTTCTCCTAGGATTATCCACGCGTTGTTAATCTAGAAAAAATATACGACTCCGATCGCTCGCGTTGCTCATCAGAATTATTTTATTCTGTGAGAAAGTAACTTATTAATATTTATTCCATCGAACCAGTGAAATTGTTCCTGATTACACTACAGATATATGAAATAGACGTGTTCTTTTATCAAGCTGCGTACTTGCAAATTGCAAATAAGATTGATAAATACGCGGTCTGTAATCGGTGAAAACGTGTATGAAAACATTTAATTAAATACTAAATTCTTCATGTTTTACTTCGATAATTTGTAATATGTATTTCAATATGTAATATTAATTGGTAACTTGTAGACAACTTTATAGTTCGTAGTTCAGAATAAATTTTTATTTTCGCACAATATTTACTCTTTTATGAAAGCTGTATATATATAGTTTATGATATAGTTATGCACTTTATAGCTATACTTATATCTATATATATAATTATGTTATATTATAATATAATATAATTATATCTCTAATATATAATATAATTATATCTCTAATATATAATATAATATCTAGTCTAATATAATATCTAATCTAATATATAATATAATATAATCTCTAATATAATAATATCTCTAATTAACAAATATGGACAATATTTCACAAAATCGTAACTGCAATATCTGAAGCAATAGATCGCGATCGATACGGAGAAGGGAGAATGGAATAATTAGGCGAACAATTTGCCGCAAGACACGATTCTATGATCGCAAAAGGGGGGATCCGAAATGGGTCACTTGGGCAGTCCCAGCGTTAACAATTCAGCGGTTCACGGAATGGCCGCGGCAGGCAACCACCCTAATCTTTTAATATTCTCTTTCGGCGGATCCTGCGGATCAGAGCCCGTGGCTCGCGAGGCCGGAAGGGTGGAAATACCCGTGGGAAGAAAATAGAAAGGGGGAGAGAGACAGATAGAGAAAGAGAGAGAGAGAGAGAGCAAGATGGGGAACTCGGGTTCCTCGCGAGCAAGTATCTGGGCCGAGAGATTCCGTCGTTTCGTTTCCGTCCAAACTGGAGCAAGGTCTTCGTCAAGTCACGTTTTACAAGGGACGCCCCGATAAATCGCGCGGCTATGACTGTCGCTGATGGCAGCGACGCGAAAAGGGAGCCGGTGATCTCCGAGATTATGGGGATCAATGGCTGTAAAGCGGTAGAACCGCGGTCCGACTCGAGGAACTTCGCCCATTTGTTCTACACCCCCACGAAATTATTTAAACGCTCGCGCCGTTCGTCGAAATAATCGACTTCTATAAATTTCACAGATTCCTATGCATTTCTCATCCCCATAGAAATCTTAATTCACCTGCCGCGT
>CM052157.1:4936242-4949111 GCA_028455555.1 Augochlorella aurata | reverse complement strand
AAAATCGGAGAAGATATTAAATCAACGCGAGGCTTTACCGTAAAACGGTTAAAATCGTTCGGAGATTTGCGAAGATTGTTTCTGCGTTTCGCGGATTTTCTCTGCGATTACATTCGCCGGGAACGTTGGCTATCCTCGAGCAATTTTCGACGACTTCCGCGCGGCACGTTCTGCGGGACACGTTTCGATATCGAGGAAAATTGTAGAAACTTTCCTGGTAGAAGCGCAGCCTCGATTTTGATCGATCCTCTATCCGTCCCGAGGGTGCCCGGAGCTTTCCGTCGGCCCGATATCGACGGAACTTTCAATTACGATCCTTGTTAATTAAAACGAGCTGCCGGCGGTGTTTACAGGCGGCATTGGCGCGTGAACATCGCCGCGATTGTCCAAGCGTAATTCCCGGGGAAATAATCTCCGGCGAACTGTTCACGCCGAGAACAAATAGAAAGAAACGATAACAAAGATGGCGGAAGGAACGAGCGACGATTGATCGAGAGCCACCTCGTGCGCCGATGTCCCGCGATTTCCATCCGACGAGCGGTTTTACGTATTCCGCTCGATTGCCTGACTCGGTAAATGCGTTTCACCGGGTTCCTCTGGTTACAATCTACTGAAATTACGGAAAGATTCTCCGTTGCAGCGGTCTCTGAATTAAGTGGACCAGATGCTGATAGTACGCTAATTGATTATGTGGCTTGTGAACTGCCTTTTAGCAGGCTGACACGTTTTTGACCATTTGGGGGAAATCTTTTTATTTTTAGATAAGGTTTACGAAAATTTTTATCACAGTTACTTCCGAAAGTATTCGGACACTAGTATAACTTTGACTTCTATGCCATATGTTTAAATAAATGTATATTGAAAGGAAAATATCCTTTACGGTATATTAAAATAGCGTATACAAATGTGAAAATTGCACTTTTGGTTGATTTTTTCCAGGTTAATTTTACAAATTTCTTCAGATATTATTATACGCGTGACTGTTCATCCCCATAAAGCGAAGTCGGTAGAGATATAAAAGGATCCTTAATAAATAATAATTTCTAAAATTTCAAACTTCTTGAAATATATTATTGAACAATAGAGGTATAAAATCAGTAATAAAAATTTTTTACAATTTATTTGTATAACTTTTGAACTTAACTTTATAAGTCTTTGATGTTTTTGAAGTTTATGAAGTCTTTTATATATTTTATCAATTATGTAGATCACGTTTCATACTAAATCAAAAGTTTGTTGCATTTTGACAACTCTACTTTAATATACCATTTTCTTCTTATACTTTAATATATACTTGCAACACGATTTATAATTAATAGACTATTAGAAATGTACCTATTTTCTGAAAAATCTTGCAACTACTCAGAAAATGCTTTCGGCGATTTCAAAGGCAGATTGTCAAAAGATTTTTACAATTACTTCTCAGTCACCTTTTTATAAAGTAATATACTTATGCGACGATTTTATCCGAGTTGGTCGAATCCTCCGAAAACTGAGATAAAATGGACCGACCTGTCGGGTCAATGGAAAACGAAATGTTCCAATTAATCGTCCCCAGTCAATTCAGTTCCTGCCTCTCCAATTTGGCAGAGATAGCAGGATTGTCTAACAATCCCCACAATTTCTTCGAACCGTCCGAGAAGATCGTCATTACGGTCGTTCCCTAACGTGGAGAGGAAAATGGCTTCTTCAGGTTCAAGGATTCGCAGCGAGGCGACTCGAGCCTCGAGACGGCTTCGCGCGACTTCCCCGAAAAAGGAAGAGAGAAAGAGAGAGAGAGAGATTGAGAGAGAGAGAGAGAGAGAGAGGGCCGGTCTGGAAGACTGAAACATTTCGATAATGAGTTCCTTTCGTGCTAGCCGAGTATTAGAACCCGGCTCATCCGAGGAACTCTGATTACTTACGCTTAGCTCGCTATTGCGGCCACCATGGTCTCGATAATGGAACTGTCGATTTTGCAAAATTTTTCTCCAGTATCGTTCATACCGTTTAGGTGCTTCAGCAGCTCATTGAAAATCTGCTTAAGCCACCAAATTTCTTTTACGGTATTCTAAGATCGAAAATTCTTGAAATAGAAGCTTGGAATATTTTTGCTAGAGCCTTTATATCCCTAAAACTGAAAATTCGTCTCTTTAGCTGAGTATATAATATAACCTAACACCAATTTTGCAATTTTAATATTAGGTACTAGGTATTATATATTATATCATTTGTGATAAAAATGAGTAGATCAAATACAAAACAGTATAGACATTTAAAGAATTTAGAAGTACCATTATATTCCACACATTAAACTTATTAAGAAAGCTTAGGATATTAGTTTATTACACATAATTATCCGCAGTCTAATAATTATAATGACCATTCAAGATTTAATTTATTAATTCTGAAAATTTAAATTAATTGTCAGGAACCTGATATAACCCTTTGCACCCTAGTAGTGACTCTGAGACACTAAAAATGATATCGTCCATCAAAGTAATAAAATAATAAAATATAAATATTGTACAAGTCTGAATAAACTATTTTTGATTTAGGATTAAAATGTCGAGTGCAAAGGGTTAACACAATTTCGAAAGGTGCCAAAATACCCGAGCAAATACCAAAACATAGGATCCGCTTTCGCGCCACCTGCTTCGAAATCGAAACTCGTGACCTCCAGACACCAATTACCAATTTAATTGGTCCCGAGGCCAAGAACCGTTCGGCCGAGAAAAAAGCGGTGTAAATGTGACGTACGATCCATAAAAACTGAAAAGATCGTATCGACGGAAGCAACAAGTGCCGAGGAATAGGGCCGGTCCTATAATTACCCGGCTCGGCTGGCGCGGCCGCGATTCAGTCGCCGGGGATCCATAGATCGGATTGTTACAGAGGATATTCGATTTCAGTGGATCGGCTTACGAGGGCCAGTGGCAGAATGGGAAGCGGCACGGGCTCGGCATGGAAACCCGGGGCCGGTGGATATACCGCGGTGAATGGACGCAAGGATTCAAGGGTCGATACGGTGTCAGACAATCGACCACGTCCACGGCGAGGTACGAGGGCACGTGGGCGAGCGGTCTTCAGGATGGCTATGGCTCCGAGACCTACGCCGACAGCGGTGAGTCTAATCTCTGTGATTCCTGTTTTCACTGAATTTTGTAGCTTTGTGTTTGGCTTGACCGTGGACAATAGAGCTACCATGCCGTAAAGATGACTAACATGTAGCTATTATTATATAATATATATTATATATAAATATGAATATAATAATATAATATATATTATACATAAATATAAATATAATAATATAATATATATTATATGTAAATATAAATATAATATATACATATTATATAAAGTATAGAAATATAATAATATAATAGAAAATATATGTTGCAATATTGACAAGATGACATCCTCGGACGATTTTTATTATAACATACGCTTTAATAATGAAGTCAATTCAAAAATTATGAAAGAAAAAGTTTTTTAATAGTAGAAATTATAAAAGAAGAATCAGAAGCTAGTCATTTTAATTAGTTTGGTAGTTCTAGTGTCAACGCTAATTTTACAGAGTGCTAAGAACAACTGTTTTATATTACGCGATGGAAATTATTTTTATAATGTTTATAATGATTTATAATTAAATTGTTGCATGATATTAGAATCTTTGAAGAAAAATACAATATTTATCGATGTGAACAGACTTCAAGTTTAGAATGAAAAATGCCAAAAAGAACTGAAATTATAATAGTACACCAGTTTAGGAATTAGTTATGTAATTCATTCACAAAAGGGACAATTACATTGTGTTTGCTCTAAACATAAACAACGAGAAATGTCTATCTTGATTTATAAACTTAGAGACGCCGGTTAGTTCGTTCAATATATGCTGTGTCTGACCATATACGGACACAATCTACTGCAGAGCCCCTCGGTTACCTGACTTTCGCGTGTCCTTAACAGATAAATCGCACTAAAAACGCTGCTTCTTTTCATTGAATTTCATCGTATTAAACAAATTATATTTCGTAAATCAATTTAAATGTGAAACATCGACTTTGAAAGTCACAAAGTAGAAAAGAAGTCGGACAATTTTCTATCATTTAAAAACTGAGAATGCGTGACAATTATAATAAGTTTGATAATTAAAAACATTGTTACGTAGGTTAAATAACCAGGTTACAGCAATGAATTAATTCGAACTATGAAATTAATTTAAACTTACAAACTTTACCTAGAAAATGAATATAACTAAAAACATATATATGTATATACTCTATCTGAACAATAAATTTAACCGAAACACGTACACTCGACCTAAGCAATAAATTTAACCGAAACACGTGTACTCAACATAAGCAATAAATTTAACTTAAACAAGCGTACTCGATTTCAACAATAAATTTAACCCGAACACATATACTCGCTTGAGACAATAAATTTAATTTAAACAGATCACTCGATGAATAACTTCATCCGAAGCATTAGAATTCGGAGAACAGAACGAACTTCGTTCTACTAACCGAACCGTGAGACGATCGAGAAACCCGCGAGCATTTAACGATTGTTATAAGCGCGAGTACAGAACAAAGCTGTCGCCAACAGATCAAAGGATACTGCGTATCCTGGCCGCCGATACGGCCCGCAGAAATCTGTGTCATCGGCAAGTGACAGGACACGTGTCCCTGACACTTCCGCTCGGATTTCATCCGGCCGCGAATTAATCGACTGGTTCTAACGATCCCCCGGCAATCTTTGATCCGACACGGTGCCGGCATTCCATTTCCTCTTTTTTCTGCGTTTAATTTGTAGTTATTAATACGCGTTTTAATTACCAGCCCGTCTGCGAACGGCGTGGTCCCCTTTTTCGCGCGGAACCGGGAACGCTGCCAACTTGGCCGACGATCCGATCCCGGCCATCGTCTTCCCAACGTTCTGTTTCGTCGGATTAATAATTAATAAGCAGCACCATCGGGCTCCATTCAAATTTCTGCCCGGAGATCGAGTTCTCTCGCCTTTTGCCTTAAACGGGCGTCGCTGTACAAGCTCACCGACTTTGAGCAGTTTTCTGCTGCTCCGAAATGTGCCACTGCTGCATTCTATTGCGAAAGCTCGCGAACAGATAAATGACTCATTAATGTTGCATACTTTCGACGAGCGTTTCATCGAACCTCGACTGCCGCCAAAAAATACAGCACTGGCAAGAGGGAGTCGCATGAAAAAGTGAAGAGGAACGAGTCTCCCTAGATTTTTCTAATTTGGATAGCAAAATTGAGAAAAAATATACTTTAGTCATTAGTACCCCTAATATTTATAATATATAATTAAAATATAATTTTAATTCAATTTATATTAAATATATTATATTTATATAATGAAGGATAGATATAATAAAAGATAAAAATATTGTAATTAAAGATATATTGTAATTATATTATTATATGTTAAATTTATATATAAATTTAAATTTATATATAATTATAATATTCGACTATTTGGAAATTAATTATACCGTTTTAAAGGGTGCGCTGACACTTTCGCCCCACCCTGTATATACTCGACTAGGATTAAATTCCAATTACAGCGTTCCATTACGTACATGCTTAGCAGGAAACCACTCAATTATTCACCTGCTTCCACCGTAATTCACGTACACAGGCCGCTCTGTCTTGAAAGCCGCGGTAACCGAAAATAATGTCGAAATCTTTTAAATAATACGAACACACGGAAGCTCACAATTCGTCTTCGAGGCGAATGATTAATGAGATCTATTTAAAGCCGCGGAGCGGTGTGGAGGCTCGGTGGTAGAAGCGGAATGCCAAAAGCAGAAGCTTCCGTGCGTAGCAAATAAATAAACAAACACAGTCTTATTAATATGTCGCCTCGACGCGTTCGATAGCTGCCGCGAACTTCGTAATTCCAACCCTCGATAGCATCCCCTTCAGAAACGTCAGACGTCCGACCGGCCGACGTTTTAGGGTCACGTACGTTTGGAAATCTGCCTGTCGTAAATAAACTACGAATCCGAATAATGGCACAATAAAGGGACCAACTATCCTCGCCGCGATGCTCTTTCGTCGTTTCGACCCTTATTTTCCGAGCCCTCCACCGGTCTTCGAATTTTTCATGACCTCCTAGCCTTCCGCTTTCCATAAACGCGCTATAATTTCCGAGACAATAACGGCAAAGTTAATATACCAAGTGCAGTTACTAATTTAAAATCGTTTTATTTTTTTTCTGTATTTCATTATGCCTCTCCAGCAATTTTTCATCGTCGACGAGGCCTTCGTTACGCGTTCTATGCATGCGTACAGCGATCTAATTTCATGCGGTAATATAACAACAACGAAATTAATTTAACAACTCTAACTTCCTAATTTAAGATCGTTCTCGATTGGAGATACTCTCCGCTAGTCCAAGAGGGATCATTTCGCTTCGTTCCCGTGCGCCCTGCATAATTCTTCACAATTTTCTAATTATTTTTCTCCGTTAATACATCCTCCATTATGCATTCTACGCATGTATCCGGCAAATGTATCCCGCATCATGAATGAATAATAACAAAATTAATATGCAAACCGCAGTCCCGTTTTAAAAACCGTTCACGGTCTGAAACGTTCTGGCATAGCTTATGAGGCATCGTTTTGTTTAATTCTTCCCTTTCGTACGATTCTTCTCGGTCCTCTGATTGTTTTTCTTTATCGACGCGCCCTCTATCGCGCGCCCCGTGGACGCAACCCGAGTTATGAATTATTAATAACAAAATTAATATGTAAACTGCACGCGCAATTTTAACGTCGTTCGCATGGAGAGGTACTCCTGATAAGCCCTCGAGGGGTCATCTTATTTTATTTTATCTCCGTACGATTCTCCGGCAATTCTCCTGCATTAACACGCCCCTCGTCGCGCACCCTACACGCGCGTAGAATAAAATCGTCGATTCGAATGAATTATAAACAACGAAAATGTTACGCACACTGCTGCGAGCTCGATTTTAAAATCGTTCGCAGTCGTCGGCGTTCCGGATCAGCTGTAGAGCAATCATTTTACCTTATTTTTCTTTTTACACGAGCTCCTACGTCTATACAATCGTTTTTCTTCGTTAACGCAACCCTTGTTATGCACCCTACGCACGCATAGAGTAAACTGATCGATCCAAATAAATTAATAACGACGAAAATAGTACAGAAACTGTACCTTCGACTGAAAAATGCGAATTCAAATATTATTATTCAAAGCCATTGCATTGTTGCAAGTACGAATAAATTAATAAAGACAAAAATAATACGCAAATTAAACCTTCGATTTAAGAACACCTCGCAGCCGGCGACCACCGTACTCCTAGCGATTCCCACATCATTTCTCCCGTTCCCCATGATAGCTCAACATTGTCCACACGGCAGAGCTTGCAGAAAATCGATGGAAAGCGTCTCGTCACGCCGCGGCGTCGTTTATTCGTCCGGGAGAGCGGCCGGTTCGGCGCGACGCGGCGGATCGTCGGATTTATTTTCCTTTTTTCGTCTCCGGTCCGCCGGTTTTCTTTTCGGCGGAGTCGTCGGCCGTGTGTGTCAGTGTTACGCGTGAAATCGAGGTCGTCCGCGGACTTTCGAAACGTTACAAGCGCCGCTCGGAAAATAGTTGGAGGGTGAGTCACACGATTTTATCGTGGACGGGTCTAAAAGTTACTTTACGAGCCGCGGCGAGCCGAGCCGGGCCGAGCCGAGCCGAGCGCGGCTACAATCGTTCCTTTTGCATTTTCATGGATCGAAGAAACGCGCTGGAGCCCGGAGAATTATGAATATTAAATAACGCCGCGGCGGAACGAGAACGGGAACGCGACCGCCCGTTTCAATCGTCGCGCCCTTTCTTCCCGCGGTCTTCTGTTCCGGCCTTCGTCTCGCGCGGGAACGAGGTTAAACGTTGTCTCCGACGTGCTGGGGAATTGCAGACGCTGGCAACAAGCTCCTTTCCGACTACTGTTGCGCCTCTGCCTCGCTAAGTGCCCGCGACAACGCCGGCCAACGAGCGGTTACAGAGGCATTCGAATTCTAGCGGGCTTGTCCCGGCAATCAATGCGGAATTCTCTGCGAGTAGCCAGCGCGTGGTGCGACGTTCTCTGTTTTGTATATGCATGTACAGTCGCGACGGATTTTATACATTTATTATGAGAATCGACCAGAGAAATACAGGATAAATATTTAAACAATTTGAGAACTCTGTTATGCTATTTTCGATCGATTGTAACTGCTAAAAGAAAACTTTTATTTAACTCTCGTTTCGTAAGATTTTTATTTTGCATTAAAATCTACCGTCTAGTCACGTTAAATTATACGACAATTATAACAATTTAACACGTTCATCACCGACAATCGAGCACCAAAATTTTCACAAATTCGAAGCAATTTTATTAATTAAAACGAAATTAGGAAGTTGAAATTGATCATAGGGAATGGAATTAGAACTCTTTCGCATTCGAAACATCCTAGTCAAATTCAGTTTGTTCGGATACATTATAATGAAAATGAATTTTCAAAATTGTTTAAAAACTAGTGTCACCCATATTTGGGTGACGTGGCGCTGAACGTGTTAAATAGGGTCTAACAATTTAAATAACGACAACGTCTACTGAAAAGTTTCTACGTTTTCGAAAGGGATTCTTCTTCCAGTATATAAATAAATGAATAAGTAAATAAATGGATAAATATATAAATAAATAACGAATAAAATAGTAAGATGGAATATCCGAACCTGAGGGTTGCATCTCAGAATACAGGATAAATATTTAAATAATTTGAGAACTCTGTTACGCTATTTTCGATCGATTGAAACTTTTAAAAGAAAACATACATTTTTATTTAACTCTTTTATTTAACTCTTATTGTTAAACAAAATTTTTATTTTGCATTAAAATCTACCATCTAGTCATGTTAAATTATACGGCAATTATAACAATTTAAATAGGGTTTTTAGAATCGACAACGTCTACTGAAAAGTTTGCAGGTTTTCGAAAGGGATTCTTCTTCCACTAAATAAATAAATGGATAAATATATAAATAAATAACGAATAAAATAGCAAGATGGAATATCCGAACCTGAGGGTTGCAGCTCAGAATGAAGCCATCTCGAATCTCCGTCCAGAGTATCGCATTTCCAGTACGAGTGGAAGCTCGTTCCGATCGACAGAGGAGGATCGATGACCCCGATCCTCGAAATCTTTTCTTCTCGGGAAAGGTTCGCTCGGCATCAGCGGCCCGTTCGTCCCGTATCTCGTGTTCCGAAGGTGGCCGTTGGTTTTCTTCGTCGGCGGAGCAACAGTTACCGATGCTGCCACCTACCCCTATCGTTCCGGCCCTCGAGCCTCGTCGCGTGCACGATCGCCAGCGGGAAATGAACGAGCAAATTGCGAGAGATCGAATTTTCTGTCCCGATACGCCACCGATCGGTCTGCGTGCCTTCTCGCAAGCGGCCTTCGTCTCGGAAATTTTCCTAGATGAGCCGGAGGACGAGAAATCTCGATTTTCCGGGTGAACGGCGAAACGCGGCGGACTCGATTTGCCGCGTTAGAGATTCGCGTTTGCGACGCGCGGATGTCGTACTGATAATAAAAGTATTGGTCAGATTATATCTCATGGTATAATAGAGAAATTATGATATACGTGGACTGTGACTTTCGCTAGTTGTTATTAAAAATTAATATTTATAGCCTGCGGACTAGTTACCGCGTTATTGTAATATATTATTGTGTGATATTTATTTTATTATATTTATTTTATTATATTATACTGTCGTTTCGTCGTCATTATGTTATAAATATATTTAATTATATATTGTTGCAACAATGTCCACAATATGTGTAAAAGAATGGCATTCGAGCCTAACTCACAGTCCAATGTTCACAGTCCAGATCCTGGTAAATATCTGTCAGCTTACGATTATCGTTTCAATTAAAACTAGTGGACTCAACCCTCCCTTGATGGTGGAAAATAATTTGAAAATAATGTTATAAATGAATTTATAATCTGCAAGAAGCTCGGAATAATTGCTACGAAGAATTGTAACCCTTTTTCTCGCTAAGCCATTTTAACTAGAAATCCGAAATAATTGTCCTAACTTACAGTACCATATGAAATTGAGTCTCGTGATTCATACAACAATTTTAACAATTTCATAGTAATATAATAATATAATAAAAATGATCTTGGGACGTGATATAACAATTTCAGTGGTGCCTCAGAGTCGCACTCGAGTGCAAAGTGTTAATATAGCAGTCGTCCGACGAAGTAGAAACATTTCAGCGTGCTTACAGGTATGATTCCACGTACGCTTTCTTGATAGCGTGATTACCAAATCCATAGCGAGTGGAGCAGGCCGTCGCGACGAGCAAGTGGGAATAGGAACGAAATTGTTGCGGTAATTACGCCGTTGACCTAATGCTTCCCGATCGATCGGCAGCGGTGGAACCAATCGAGGTAGCCACTTTGCGCAGAGGATTGTCGTAACGTTACATCGTGGGGTGTAACAGTTAAAAAAAGAAGAGCGAAGCGTTGTGCAACACCTAACTTTATCAGCCTTGGAAGGTACGGCCAGAGACGTGCCAGGAGAACAAGTTCCTAAGACGAATTTGTCAGCGATCCCACGGCCGAGCAACAGTCATCAATACGGCAGAGGGTTCGCGCATCCTTGGTAACTCTGTAAAGAAGCGGAGAAAGAATAACGAAACGGACAGCGACAAATTGGACCAATCAATTTATCGACCCCCGATGCCGAACGGACCTGCCGTCTTCCTTCAAAATAGCCGCCATCTTGTTTCGGATGCCGGCCGTCCCCTTCCTCCGCCGCCGTTCCAATCGATTCATAATTGAAAGTTCCAAGGTATCGAGGAATTTACGAAGACAGCGCCGAGATCACCGGCAACGGGGAATGAATGCGAGGGATCGTAACGGGAGAGCCCGCCGGAACGTACTCCATTTTGTTTCTGACACGGCCCTGACGGCTCCCGATTGGTTTCCGATGGAAAAACTCGTCGCAATGAATTTCGAAGCAGGGAAACCTATAATTCGGAAACGGAGCGAGGAGCGTCGCGAGATGATTATTTCAAGGATTCCGGGAGCCCGGATTTCTTTCGATTTTACGACGTGGAGCCTCGTGTATTACGCGTTGCATTGTGGAAGCGGGAGATGAAAGAACTCAGGGGTAGACTCGAGCCTATTATTTTAATTAGGGTGTTGAGGTGTACCTCAACGCGGGGGAAAAGATTTCTTTCGATTTGCAAAGGGGAGATTTTCTAACATTTACTAACACTTTCACGACCACGCCGGTAACCTAAAAATTTTATACAATTAAAGTACTTTATTTATTTAAGTGAACATTTCAGAGCAAACTTATGTGGCATTAATTCAACATTCGTACCCTGTGGAAATTGTAATAAAATTGAGACATTGTGATGTTAATTGGCGTAAAAATTTCTTAGTATAAAACGGGGAGATCTCCCCATTCGGCTGGCTAAGTGTTAAGTATACTTGCACCATGCAAGATCTGTGGAAAGAAACGTTTTCACCTAGAAAACCGTACAGCAGTTTCCCAAAATAGTCTCTGGTTCAATTCCCAGAAAGTTTTGTACTAGAAAGTTTTGAGTTATTCTAGCAGAACAAGGAGAACGCGTGGCAGAAAAGGACAGAATTCGGAAAAATAAGAAGCGAGGATGCAGTTGGAAGGAGGGCAACGAGATACAAAAGTCTTGGGCCGGGAGATGGGGGTATCCGGGGCGGCCGGGGCGAGGGAGTGCATGGTGCAGATAAGTTTTATTGCGTTTCATCTCGCCTGGTGCACTTGAGCGCTTTATTTAGAGCCGCTGGAGCCAGCTGCCCGCGTTTTCTGATCTCGCGGCGCCCCGTGTCAAGGAAGAAACGTGGCCGATGATGTATGCTCGACCGTAAAATCGTTACTTAAGGAATGCCTAACGAGCCGCTCGTAATTCTTGCGGCAGGGCCGTCCGGCTACCACTCGGAACCCCCGCGGGGGTTCCCCATAGGCTTCGTTGTTCCCCCGCAAGAGCCGCGAAGAAAAATCTCACCGGACAGGTGTTGCGATCGATGAAGGAAACAAGATCTCGACGCGTAAATTGACTTTGTCTACGGAGATCGCAGAGAACGACTGACCTGGAAAACGCTCTCGGCTTTCCTGCGATTAAAGGATCATGCTTGGTCAATGTAAAAGAAACGCTATCTTTAGGATTTCTCTTGAAGAAATTAACGGCCGCTTCTGTCAAACGAATCCCTTGGTCGAAAGCATCGTACAACACGCGGGGATTTTTTCCTTGAGAAACCTCGGAGAATATCTGAGCCTTTTGTTTAACCCGCGACGAGATTAGATTTAAAAATTATACGGTCAGCAATTTTGAAATATTTTTATTGCTATGGATAATTAACCCTTTCGGTATGAGCGCTATGTCCGCCGTGGCACTTCCGCTGTACGAGGTGCCGCGCCGAAAATTGGCACTTAGCACATGGTCAGTCCTTCTTTGTATAAAGATTTTCTAAGCGTTAAATAATTTTATATATATATAGTTTTATGCGTATATGCAAAATATATTTTCAATATGATCCTCATCTAATACGTCGGTAAAATATAATATAATATAATATAATATAATATAATATAATATAATATAATATAATATAATATAATATAATATAATAAAATATAATATAATATAATATAATATAATATAATATAATATAATACAATATAATATAATAATATTATATAATATAATATAATATATTCGGCGCTCGTCCATACCGGTTATCACATGGATGCCGGATATATCCGGCACTCGTACCGAAAGGGTTAATTATTGCTATTGGAGAATCCAATTTCCA
>CM052157.1:4876592-4926750 GCA_028455555.1 Augochlorella aurata | reverse complement strand
TGCTTTCACTTTCGACATATTGTCGCTCATAGTTCACCGATCACTAGGCTACGGATTTCGCGCGGTTAGAATTGACTCGGCGTTGATTGAATCGGTAGAGAAATTCAAATAAGATCTTTAAATAGCAAAAATAAGTGCAGGAAGTTCTTATTTTGCATAAAATTCCGCTGTCTATTGATCAAATTGTGTTATCATTGCGAGTATGATAAAGGTTTTATAATTTTTGCAGATTTATTCTGTAGAATATCTCTATAAGAAAAAGAAATAGAACTCGTATAGAAAATAAGGGAAAATTCCCTGCTGCAATTTCCAGCGTCGAATCATTAGGATGAAAAAGCTCCGGTACAGTGCGCTGTCAGTTAAAGCAGCCATCGCGACGCAATTTCGCCTTAAAGATGAAGAACGAGGATCTGACGCCTCCATGATAGCACGTGTCTCGAGCTTTCCGCAGCAGTTAATCTTCCACCTTGCCTCAATTTTGAGTCCGTAACTAGAATATTAGACGCAAAAATTATTTCACAAAAATTCTTCTACCAAAATCAACCTTCCATAAGACCTCAATTTTGAGAAATCTTGAATTTTAAATTTCGAAAACTTCCGTCGAGAACTCTCTTCTAAAATTAATTAATTCACCGCTGTGTTTTGCGTACTTTGTGCCTGGAATTTTTAAATTAAATGATTATTAAAATTCTAAATAACTATCAAAGAAAACAAAGCCAAGAACATTCGTCCGCAACAATTAAGGGACGGATAAAAAGAACACCGTCTTCCACGAAGAGTCGACAGCTGTTCCATTCAAAAGGCGCGCGGACCGCGACCGGGCGAAAATCAAAGAGCGGGGTTATTCCGCGAAAGGCGGGCGTTAATGACTGGTTTTTACGACCGCCGTCCATCCGGTTGTATCGGCGGTCTGCAGACGGTCTGCGGTATCTCATCGGCACGGAATTTGCATGTTCCTCGAAGAGAAGAGTGCACCCACGCGTCCACCCGAGTAATTCCATCCCCGAGGCGCTCCCTCGTGACACGTTCGCCTCGCTTCGCTGTGACTCATGCGATTCCGAAACACGGTCACGTTTTTGGCAAAAACAATGAGCTCTTATTACGGGACGCTCGCATTGTCGCCGGTCCTGTGCAGTTGGAAGCCGATCTTTAGGGGACGCTGAACTCCAGTCGCTCGGAAAGACTCCACCGATTTTAGACAAACTGTTCGCATTAAAATTATAACAATCTGAAGGCCTAAAACAATAAACTTAGACTCGATATAAAGCTCAAAGCTTCTACTATTTTAACGAATTATTCATTTCTTCACATCTGTTTTTTCATAGTATAGCCAAAGAAAAAAAGAAGACGTGTTCATCCTCGAAAATATCGCCGATTGAAACGTCTGCAAATGCAGTGGAAAATTTTTCTTCCGATTGATCTTTACATAAATTTGAAGACCGAAGCTTTCCCTTTCTAACGAGCCCTTAAAAGTCAGTGCACGATTTTTTTTACTCTCCTTATCCAGCTTTGAATGACAGGTGTACTTCGCGAGGGTTTTACACACACGCGAATTCGGTCCTCGTTTTCGTTCCATAAAACGAGTAGAAAAAATCGTGTACCTAGTTTCGGGAGGTTTTTGTAAAAGGGAAGCTTCGCTCTTCGAATCTGTGGTAGACTCGTTCGTCAGAAAAATTTTGCAATGATTTCGGAGACGTTTCGATTCGAAGGATTTTCGAGGGGACTTGCAGCGGTGGAGGAATATATGTAAACAGCATTTAAATCGGAAATTGTACTGAGACGATCGAAACCGTATTTGAATCACGCAGCGGCCAATTAGGGATTACCAGGGCCCGACGCGGCCCGAATTTGTCGCAGGAACAAACTCGCGACTAGAAATTCCCTGTTGCATAAATGTATTAGGGTCGTGTAAACGCGGCGGTGACGCGACGCTCCTTTAGGGGATGGTCGTTATCAATTTTCTAGGGCGAGCCGAACCCGTTCGTTCTCTCGGTTTTTTCCAACTTCGCGGGAGGAAAGTTTTAATTGAATTTCTTCGCCGACTACGGGAAATTTCGCGTTACCCTTGGACGGAGCGGATCAAAGCAGCCCCGGACCTTTGAAGCTCACCTGGAGGCGACTCCGACAAAGAATTTCACGCTGTCCGGGCAACAGCGAAATCTCGTCGAGTCGTTATAATGTGCGCCGATCATTTTCGATACACAATTAGTAGCATTGTTTAATTGAATGTAATAATACGGTGAATAATTTACATTATCGCTGGTCTATTTCATTTCGCCTCGGCCACGCTTAATTACCGTAATCATACCGGCGCGCGGCCATTGTTAATGCCGCATTGCGAATTTAAAACTGGTCACCGCCTGTCACAATCGGGGTAGAAAATATTTACGAGCCCGGGCTTCCTGCTCTAATTGAAATCCAATCTGGATTCGCTATTTAATTCTACGGGACAAGCAAACTCGATTCTATTATAAACGATAGAATGATTAATGATAACAAGACTGCGGCTGTTTATGCAAAATTCAAGCGTTCCAGCCGAATTGCGCGAAACAATTACCAAATACAAATTTATTACGTCTTAATAATTCCAACAGGTCGAATTCAGTATAATTAATGTTTTCACTGATATTTGTGAAATTAATTCTTGCTGTAATAAGACGATGAATTAATAATTTTAGCAAATTCAAAGTGGCGTAATAATTTATCGTCTTGTACGCCTGTATTTAATTCTTGTTCTGTACAATTTTTATTTAACAGAAAAATCCACGGTCTATTGATTAATAATTTATCGTCTTGTATGCTTGTATTTAATTCTTGTTCTGTACAATTTTTATTCAACATAAAAATCCACGGTCTATTAATTAGAGTAGTCATAATTGAGGGATGGACTATAATTAAGGGATGAATTTAATGAAAGTTTTCTAGTAAATGGAACGTTCTAATGTGATTGCGGCTTCTGTTGCAGGTACCTATCAAGGCCAGTGGCACCGTGGGATGAGGCACGGCTATGGCGTGAGAGCAAGTGCACCCTTCGGTTTAGCCAGTCATTACAAGCCGTCGAAGCAAGTCAGAGCGTCACTGACGTCCTTGAGGAGTGCAGATGGCGGAGGACCAGTCGCTCCGACACCGGAACCAACCGACAAGAGGGACCGTCGTGTCGACGACAGCAGGGGTGGTTTTGTATTGAAAGCTAGAAGCGATGATCCTCCCGCCAGGAGGAAGAGCCTCACCGAGAAGTCCTTGAAGAAGGGAATCCTCTCGGTAAAGTGTAATTTTCGGTTCTGATCTCTTACGAACTGCCTAAGCCTTTTAACTTTGGTGGAAAGTACACGTTCGGGAGAGTATTTCACGTATCTACAGTAGATTCAACCTAATTTATAGTTCGATTTGTTTCAACAATACTTAATATTATTTAATATTATTCAATTTAATATTCTGCTACTTCAAGATTATTTAATATTTTCCTGATTCAGGATTGTTAGGGGCTGAAGTACAATTTATAATTATTTAATACCACTTAGAATACTGCAAGATATTTTTTTATATAGTTTATTTTTGCTCGAGGGATGAAAACTGCCCCCAAAATTGACTTAGAACTGTCAACGTTAAAATAAAATTAGAGATTAGAAAAACGAACCTTCGAAATACTCTTCTAGGTTATGTTTAACTACGTTTGCCACCGCTCGGGGGTAGCTTTCGCGAAGAGATACTTCTCCGACGGCCGCTTTCCATCACGGTTACCGTTTCTGAATTTTGTTACTTCGATGTCTGCACTTTTCCTTTCACTTGGCATTCGTCCACTTCTCAAACTTCATCGAACTTCGGAAAGTGAATCGCGTAGAGTAATCGGAGCTTCGGCATTTTTCACACCGATGCGCGGCGCGGCTGCGTTTGTCTCGCTTGCCGTCACGCCAAAGAAACTAGTTCCTTTTTCCCCGGGCCTGTAATTTGTTGTCTCGGTAGAATGAACGAGGCCACGCTCATTACAGCGAAACTGTAATTGCAGGGACTGAAAATTCGAAAACAGAGGAGCACAGGTGACTTGGAGAAACGCGGCACCGGTGGCAGTATTAGAAGCAACGTTAGCTCGGCGTCATGGATGTCGACAGAGAGCTCGCAGAGTCAAGCATCTGCATCCGTTCACACGGACAGCAACGCGTCCTTTGTCATCGAGGTGCGTTGCCATTGTACAATCTCGGAGTCCTTAGCCGTTCTGATCTCTCTCGAGATCAGTGCATCGAGGATCGTTCCGCAGAAAAAGGACACTGCGGAACGAGCGTGGGCGGAGAACGAAAGATTAGCTTAAGTCGGATTAAAAATACCGGTCCCGAAGAAACGGATAATCCCGAAAGGACGCGAGCCCATTACTGGCGCCAGCGTTATTAAATTTTGGACGCGATTGCGTCCTTCGTACAGTCCGCAGTAAACTGCCCGACATCGATTCTTGTATTCCCAACTGAGTCCGTGCGCTTCGAACTCGATCAAACTTACCCCCGGCGATGCCCGATTTCATTCGGCGCTCAGCTGAATCCGCTGTAAAATCGACGAGCTCGATTCAAATTTGATCAAACCTAGTTTTAGGTCTCTACTTTGTTCGCGATCTCCATTCTTGTAAATCGACGCGCGCGATCGAGTCTACGCGGCTCGAGGTTTGATCACGTTTGATCGGCCGTTAATTCGAACACTGTAAAAATAATCGACCTCCGAACGTGGCGCGATTTACCTGACCACGCGTTGGATCAAATCTAGTCGGTTCGAGAATGAATTGAAACCTGTGAATGAGCCTGTACCGAACCGAGTCAGTCAGAAGTTTGGCCCTATTCGAAGCCCGCTAAAATAGAACATACCACGAATTCGAACACGGTAAAAATAACCAACCCGAACTCAGCACGATGTACACCTGATTAAACCAAATCATCACAGTTCGAGGTTCGGTCCCGTTCGAAGCGCACTGAAATAAAATAACCCACTGATTCGACAACAGCAATAAGAATCAACCTGTTGCCCGAGCACGATCTACACGAACCTGTACTAAACCAGACCTCCACGGTTCGAGGTTTGACCCTGTTCGAAGCCCGACAAAACCGACTCGACCCAGAGCAAACCGACATCTAGCCCCAGCCTAGCACAGTCTTATTACCAACCCTCTAGAACTATAATCTCTAGATCTCCGGAGATCGAGTCGGCAGCTTCTAACCCGAGAATTCCGATTGCAGGACGAGCAGATGGACGCCTCGGTGACGGAGACCTACCTGGGAGAATGGAAGAACGACAAGCGGACAGGGTTCGGTATATCGGAGCGCAGCGACGGTCTCCGGTACGAGGGCGAGTGGTTCAACAACCGGAAGTACGGCTACGGCGTGACGACGTTCCGCGACGGGACGAAGGAGGAGGGCAAGTACAAGAACAACGTGCTGATCAGCAGCCAGAAGAAGAAGCACCTGTTCCTGATCAGGTCGGCGAAGTTCCGCGAGAGGATAGAGGCGGCGGTGAACGCGGCGCAGCGGGCGAGCAAGATCGCGCTCCAGAAGGCGGACATCGCGATCTCCAGAGCGGCGGCGGCGCGCGGCCGAGCGGAATTGGCGGACATCGCGGCTCAGCACGCGAGGGAGGACTCGGAGCTGGCGCAGCAGACTGCCAAGCAGTTCGCGCCGGACTTCCGGCAGCCCGGGCTGGAGAGGTTACGGACCAGGGAGATCCCGAAGTACGTGCCGCCCCCGCAGGACAGCGTTCCAGGGAAGAGCATCCTGCAGAAGGCGGGCAGCGTGGACCAGCCTGGCCTCCAAGCGCCCATGAAGAGCCCCGTCTCGTCCATGGAGCCCACCTCGACCACCAGCACCTCCACCGTCAGCAACATGATGCAGTCGATCAGGAGGGCCAGCATGAAGCAGAACCAGCTGCCGCAGAACCCTCTGCTGGCGAACCAGCTGCCGCAGAACCAGAACCCGCTGCCGCAGAACCAGCTCACCCAGAATCAGATACCCACCCAGGTGACTCCCGCTCAACTGGTGAACCAGCTGCCGCTGAGCCAGCTGAACCAGACTACCCTGAGCGGCCAGAACCTTTACCAAACACAGTTCCCGCCGCAGATGCCCCAGAATCTCATACCGCAGGGCCAGTACCCTAACAGTTTACCGAATCAGTATCAGCAGCCGGGCCAGTACCCCGGAGGCCCGTTCGTCCCGCAATCTCAGTTTCCTGTTCAGGGTAGTCCGTACGGTCAGCCGCAGTACCAACCTATCAGCCCGCCACAGGCGGACCCGTACTCTTATCAGCAGCAGAT
The DNA here is from genome assembly GCA_028455555.1 of Augochlorella aurata. Lineage (NCBI taxonomy): Eukaryota > Metazoa > Arthropoda > Insecta > Hymenoptera > Halictidae > Augochlorella > Augochlorella aurata. Next base: position 4,920,467 of record CM052157.1, on the reverse strand, counting down.
GGCTAGCCCCCAAGGCTACCAGAATATCCAGGCTTATCCCAATCAGCAGGTGATCTATTCTAGACTGCTTGCAAGTGAGCTCTGTTTGATCACCCCGGTTTTCTAATCGTCTCCGTCGCTCTCTCGGCGATCCTCTTCTTGCGCCGAGGAGCGGCGATTAGGCTAAGGGTTGCTCTACAGATAATCGGCGCAGCGATCATCGCTTCGTCGGAGATCTGTAGAGCTTCCTATGGACCTGATGATACTTTAGTATGATATAGTTTGTTGAAAAATGTTTAATACGTTTACTTGTCTGTTATCCTTGGTCCTGTTAAAACTACCCCCAAAGTCGAGGGGTATTTTTACAGATAAATCGTGTATTTCGACGAATTTAGCCGTATAAGAAGATTCCAGGGAAAATTCTTTCTTGGAATAATATTTGAGAAATAAATCTGCTTTTTCAGTTACTTTTATCAATTGTTTATCCATTTTTATGTAAACTCACGTGCGTAATATATGGACCAAAATAGGGGATACGTGTTTTTAATAAGAAACATATAAAAGTTAAAAGAAAATTCATTGTTCTAGACCCCCTTTTGGGGCTGTTTCCACCCCTGAGAACCAATGCAGATAAAAATCATGTCAAATATTTTACAACAAACCGTACTGAACTATCTATAATATCTGCGTGTTACACACACGTTCCCTTGTGAGAAGCCCCGTAATAATCTGCCGGGTTTTGTTTTCGTTGGTAATCGAGTGGTGATGTTTGTCATCCTACTGACCACGATTGATCCAACCAAGACGTCCACACTGACGCCCCCAGCACCCCCAAAACTGGCTAACGATTGGTTAACGAAGATTGTTTTGAAGATATGCTGTGCGATCGCTTCGGCGAATCGAGGGATGGAACTAATTCCGGCTGATCTGTTGCAGATGACACTACCGAATCAGTACGGGCCTGGTCAGATGAGCCAATACGGCTCGCAGCAACTGTACGGGCAGCAGCCAGCACCGCCTCAGCAAACGCAGGTTCCGCAGCAGTATCAGCCCGACGGGATCGGGGACCCACAACGACCACCGAGTTCGACGAGTATACGAAGAAACAGCAGGGTCTTGACCCCGCAAGATCGACCCGAGACTATTGGCCAGACACTGAACGACAGGTCTCGACCTTCTCTATCGACTGCTGAAAAATATTTTCGGTTTCCGAACGGCAGATAAATTTACCGCCTGTCCATAAACCACAGTATAGACTTATCGGCCCGCCAGATATCTAGCTACCGGCTCGGGATTTGTCGCAAAATATTGTTCACTTCTATATAGTTCATTAATCGTCGAAAATTACCGCCGTCTTATTTTGAGGAGCGTGCTGCGGGAATTTATGCATTTTGCGCTGGCGTGGTAGCTCTATTTCTGGATTGGTACTTGCGAGACGATGAAAATAAGCTCAAAAATATTGGATTCCATTAGCGGGCTGGATGCAAACTGTCCTCTGATTGCAAGATGCAGAAACTGCATCGATAATTGTTTCTTTTTATCCTTTTTGCAGTAGGACGTTTATCGTCTTTTACTATTTTTGAAAATGCTGCGAATGTTTCTCTCGGAGAACTGAATCACACGTGAAAGACTCGAGTTATGAGAAAAGTGTACAATATGCCATAACTTTTTGTTATATACAGGATCAAATGACAATTTCTATCGTTCATGTATAGACATTCGTCCTTTTTCTTAATTTTTCGATAACATTCGCAGTCTATTAATCGCACAAAGCGTTTCATAATCGCGTAGCATTTCGAACAAGCTTGCAATCAGTATGAAAAGAAATGTACGCTATCATACGTCACGATTGTCAGACTACGTAAAACAGCAAACGTATCAAGTGTCGCAAAAATGCCTAAAGTTCCGCGATCTAGAGTCGAGATTGTACTATCTGCTTGTAATTGGTGGGGGATTCCCGATCCGCAGCGACCCGATTTTAATTCAGCCGGTTCCGCTCGATCGTTTTACAGACTAGATCATTACAAGAGGCCGCCCAGCCGCGATAGTTCCGTGGATCGTTACGCTAGAGCGCATTCCCGGTTGACTGGATCGAGGCAGCCGTCCGTCGATAAAACCATCACGAATCCGCCCCAGGATATGCTCGACAGGTGACTAAACTGTTCCCAATCTGCTCTGAGGCTACCTCTATTATTCACTCGATACCGTGGCGAATCTTGACAAAAATATCCCGCAAGTATGCCAACCAAGATACGCAACAGAGTTCGCATTTTTGTTCGTCGATTTGGGCCTGGAAACGTGGAGCTCGCTGTTATTTTAACTCGGGAATTATTGCTTGGATTTTTAGTTATTGTTTAATTAGATGATAAGATGATGGAACTGTTGTTCAAAGATTTTCTAGATAATGATTCTGATTTTGTGGATAGCATGATCACGATGTCATTGAGAGAGGTGATTCTAGGCGCCATGCTTGAATTTCTAAGGGTTGGTACTTTTCAGTTACAGGATATACAGGGTGTCGTAAACGTGTCTATTAATCTGGAAATGGGGGTTTGCAAGGTGATTTGTAGTAACTTTTTCCTTTACAAAAATCTTCTCCGAGGCGTAGTTAACGAGTTATTAACGAAAAACGTTGACCAATGAGAGACAAGATCAGCCGGCGCGAGGCGGCCGAGCCAGTTAGCGGAATTGGGCTTCGTCCGCTCAGCCGCCTAGCGTCAGTCGAGATCGTCTCTCATTGGTCAATGTTTTTCGTAAATAACTCGTTCACGACGCCTCGGAGAACATTTTTGTAAAGGAAAAAGTTGCTTCAAATGACCCAAGGAACCCCTTATTTCCCGATTGTGAATGACTTCTGGGACACCCTCTATAGATTATACGACAAGACAATGACGATGTGATTAAAAAGTGTTAGGAGACATTGGACATCATTCCTGAATCTCTAAGGGTTGATACTTTTCTAGGCGATCATTTCCTAACATAACAAATAACATAAAGGTGTAGAAAATTTTTACAAGGTGTTAGAAAATTTTGGACACCAACCCTAAATGATGACACTTTTCTAGCCACAGAATTCGCTGCTTTCCCAAACTGGATTAAACGCTGAGATTACGAAATCATGATCGAAAGATGCTAGATTTTAGACACGATCTCGTAACTTTTAGGGGTTGATACTTGTGTATACCAATGTTTCGTAGATAATAGGACAACGCAGCTGTGATTTAGAGATGAGAGAATAATATTTGCTGCAGATCAACGAGAGCACCGAGCGTGATCCGATCAGGCACTCCTTTGAACGGATCCGTGGTGGGCAGCGGCACCGCGACGCCGACGTACGCCGCCTCGACTTCCGGTCAGTTCGAGGGCGCTCTGCTGAAGAATCGTGGCCTTGGACAGGACATTTTACCGAGCCAGGGACAGCCTAAGCGCACCGAAAGCCTCTACGTCGCTCCGGGACGCGGTCCAACCGCATCCGTTGGCGGCGGCGGCGGAGGCGGTGGCGGCGGAGGCGGAGGGCCGAAGGTGAGTAATCCTTTTCTCATGATTTACCACCATCGTATAGATATTATTATTATTACTATTATTATTATTATTATTAATATTATGATTATGATTATGATTATTATTATGATTATTATGATGATTATTATTATTATCATACTTATTATTATTACTATTATTATTATTATTATTCTTACATTTATATTCCTATTTGTCACGCGACACCGTCGTCCTGGCACATGGCTCACGAGGCTTGGGAAACTGCCTTGGATCCCTTGGATCTCGATCGTACCCTCTGAATCAATTTTATACTTCTCTTAGTATCATTATTAAATAAATTTTTACTATAACGGATATTGTTACCGCAACGAAGATAGCGTTTGATTTTTAACTAACTCGAGTATTAGGAGAGGAGAGTATAAGTAAATTGTTAATTCTTTAAACGACTCGTGAAACTTAAGAATTCGATTGTTAAGTAACGTGGCTTTTTTTCCATGAAAAATTGAGAAATAGGTAAAATAAAGTGGCGTGTAAAATATTTAATTCGAAGACGATTAAATTTTTAGTTAATTCTGAATGTCACGGGGTTAATAGCAGCTTTCGTTATCAATCTAACTGAAATCAGTGTTACATGTTGCCTTTATTTAGACAATTTTAAATAAGCTAAATATATTATTAAGAGAACGTTACAAATGTACAGTTTAATCAAACTATGTGCTAGTATCCGATACAGAAATAAAATCTCACTGCCGCGGAGCTCGCAGCAATAACATCCCGAAAACTATAACAATGATCTACGAGCTTTCGCGAGGTTGCGAAATGTGCATTTGCACAAGAATTGCAGCGTTTAAGAACAAGACCTTCGACATTGTTTCGTTATCGGTAGCCTTCCCGCGACATATCGCCGCGTAAAAAAGAAAAACGTTTATGCAAATAATGCATAACGATCCAGAAAAATACGAAAACCGATCGCATGTTTCGCGAGCGAGCCAGATTACCGCGCGCGAAAGAGATCCAAGAAGAGCCAAGGTGAGTTTCCCGGCCGAATCTCCCCTAGTGCATCATTTAGGCGTTTCTCACTCTCTTCATCGAACTCCCCCGACCCACGAATTCTCCGGGCGTAAGTGACGGTGCCGCGACCGGTTTCGTCGAAAACGAGGACTCATCGGCGCAACTCGGCGCAAACGAGACGCTTTTCCGGGGAGGATCGCTCGGAAATACCGCGGCCCGTCAAACAGGATAACAATCGCTCGCTGTTACTCGTTCATTCACGCGTGGCCCGCGCACCAGCAGGAGTTTATAGCCTGGCAGCGTTTCCTCGCGGGAAGGAAATGCCATCGAGCCGACGTAACCGCCTAAACCGAGTTCCAAGAATTCCGAGTAGAGAGCATCACCGATCCACGTAGCCACGTAGACCGTTTAACCCGTTTGCATCCGCAGCCGGAATAATCCGCGCGCGATTATCGCCAATCATCGCCAATTGTGGATCGCCATGTACGCATTTGTCCATGATTTTCTTGCGACGATATCCATCTCGCGTGGCGATAGTCAAGTAATCTGCCAACTAATCTTAGAAGTGGTTCATTAATCTGGTAACTAATCTTAGAGGCGGTCGATTAATCTAGTAACTAATCTTAGAAGTGGTTAATTCATCTAGTAACTAATCTTAGAAGTGGTTAATTGATCTAATAACTAATCTTAGAAGTGGTCGATTAGTCCAGGCGATAATCTTGGAAACAGTTAACCGATCTAGCCAGCGATCGTAGAAATAGTTAACTTATATCCAGAGGTCAGTCTTAAAAATAGTTAATTAATAGAGTTCACCGATTGGCGGCGGTTGGAAATCATTTACGCGCGGACGACTCCGCTCGCGGATGCAAATCGGTTAATCGATTCAACGGTTCCGTAGACGATTGCCACCGAAGTAACTTCCGATCGGTCGCTTCATTCTGCCTGCTAATTAGACATAGTACGATTTTTACTCTGAGCAAACCCCCTTAGCTGTCGAGTTACATTTCGCTTCGCATGGGGCGCCGTCCGAGTGGTCTCGTCTCGATGAAACTTGCAAAACTCGGGCCCTGGGGAGTATTCCAGAGAAATGTTGTTAGCTGCTCGTTTCTATTTGGAACACCGTGCTTTCACGATTCGTTGATTATTCTATGATTTTATTACAGAAATTCCAAGCGAAGATCAGATTACTGGTTTATTGTTTAAAATTATTGATACGGTAGAATCATTTTTAATTCCAGTTTCTAGCAATCGATGCACGCAATTTTGATTTTGTATAAATAGTCGCGGATTGTTTATAATTAATTGTTGCAAACTGTGTATAAATCTTTTAAATTTGCAAGGAATAATGTTAGGAGTGCTAGCTGTATTATGACTAGACTGCAGATCCTTGAGCAAAATGAAAATTGTCTAATTGTAAGACGAAATTGTCTCCCCCCTTTTAATTGATGTAATATAATGTATAGTGTAATATAAAGTAATATAATTCCATATAATGTATAATATTTTAATGTACTAGCTTAAGTTTCTTAACATTATTAAAAGAACATTTATATTTTTCGCAACTGATAAACAATTTTTATTTTGCATAAGTTCAACGTCTTTCAAATTTTCTATTCGACCAATTTACTTCTGTTATAAATATATAAAATCCGCATTCTAATTATGTCACTTAAAGCTTGCCACTGAAGAAAAATCGGTAAAATAATGGATAACACTGGCAGATTTAAAGAGTCTGCCGGTTCCAACTTTAAGGGTCGTTTCCACCCCAGAGCGTAAAGAACGACTGCTACCCTAAATCCACGTCGAATGCGTCACCGAGTTCCATCCAACTGCAAGTTTCATCAAAGCCGCTCCGACGGCAGCCTTGTCAGTATAGTTGCGCGGTAGTTGCTAGCTAGCGACAATGACTTAGCCATGCACTTCCGGTTCTTCTTGAACGATCGACAAGAGTTAGCCCGAGCTGGAGGACCGATTTCGACCGGTCGCGTCCTCGCAGATCGTCGTTTCACAGAAGCAGCAGGCTCGACGCAACCCCGAACGACCACCTGAACCTAAACGACCTCCTCTCTCTCACACACAAGCATACACACACAGGCACACGCACACACACCACACACAAACACACAAACGTGAACTAATCATCTCTCGACCATGTCCCGACCGAAAAGAATCAATCCAGACCAACCAAGAATATTTTGTTCCCTTTCTGTATCTGTATCTTTTCTCTTCTCTGTCGATTTTGTCTGTCTGTGTAACTGTGTGGCATTTTGTGCTGTGTTCTGTGCATGCCATCCCAGGACGCAGGCCGGACGGTCCCCGCCTTCGCCGCAACGTCGAAGGGCCGCGCAACCCTATGAGTATAAGTATTATAATCAAATATGTACACACTGCGATTTGGCGGGAGGAGGCGAGAAGCTCGAGTCGCGTTTTCCTCGCGTGTCTTCACTCTCCTGGCCGAGAAACCCGGCTCGCGGTCTCACCCTGGATGCTCGAGCGCCGGGAGAACCTTAGGGGACGTTTCCCGAGACGGTTAGGCCACTCTGGTATACGGCGGGGGTGTCCGGGAGTCGTTTAGCGGGGATAACTTAGGCTAAGGTTGCACGCTGGTGGACGGACTTAGGCGATGTAGTCGTACGAATTTATAGATTTTATAGACCTTTCGTTTCCCGCGGTTATTGCAACCCTTTGTATCGTCGTTTTTGGCCTTCGCGAATGAACTTTTGTAATTAGACCGCGGACTTTTCAAATAAATAAATATCTGCATAAGTAGACTGCGGATTTTATTTGTAAATGGATTAGCGAAGACAGAAGAGGAATTAAAAATACTATTGCATCGCTTCCACTGTATTAATGTCATTAGAAGAATAAATACCTTTTTATCCAATTTGTAATTATATAATGGATAAGGAAAATTTTTATTTTGCATAGAGATCCGCGGTATAGTTATAAAATACAAGGAGCCACGTTCGCATTTATTTGATGGTTTCGTGACTTTAATTAACTGAAACTGATGCAAGTTTTACTCAGAAATACATAAAATCCGTGGTCTATTTATAAGGTATATTATTTAACGTTATCCTGCATATTTTTGGACACGCTGCAACTGAACTTTCTTCGAGCCTACGATATTCAAGGAGAAAGTTGTTACTCTTTTACCCCCTTTGACAGCCTACATAAATTCCTGCGATACTTGAATTGATTTCATGCGATAGAGCAACCACGACGTTACAAAAGGATCTCCGCTTAAAGGCAAAAATGTGTACAAGGAACGGATCCGTGTAATCCACAAAGAAAAGCGTGGTCCCTTTCATCTCTTCAATTTCCTCAGGACTCTTGAACAGCCTAAATAAATTCGCATCCGACAACTTTATACGACAAAGCCGAACGATCCAAAGGATCCTGAAGGATCTGCATTTATTAATAAGAACCTAGCCGAGGGATCGCGTGACTTCTGTCGCCTAACGACACCGTTTCCGATAAACGCTTTACTTTTCATAAACTTAGTACCTAACGAACAGCATTTTCCCGGAGACTATACGGTAAATTGTCATTCTTCGACACTTGGAAAGAATCTACCAATAAATTCTAATCACCGTCCACCGGCGCAGTAGTTTAAAACTTGTTCGTCGTAACGTGTCGCAGTGTATCTAGCGTTCATAGAGTTCAATGTCGTCGCAGGGTGTCACGTTCCGTGTAACCGAGGCTGCTTGCACAGCGCGCTTATTTACTCAATAAAGGAAGTCGATTTCACTCGAGAAAAAAGACAAAAAAACAGTAGAGACCGATCCCGCTCGAGGACCCAGGGTGAACTCGCGGAGCACAGCCGCAGACTTTTCTGCGATCCGCCGGCCAAGCCGGTCCAGATGTTCGCGCGTTCCCGGGGATCGTGTTTTAATTGGAAGAAGGCTCGTCGTTGACCGATCGCGGTAATCATTCCGTGCCGAAGGTGACCCGGACACGGTGCTTTCCGCGAGCCGGACCATGCACGCGTGTTCGCGCCAGCGCTCCTCGGATCGATCGATCGAACAACAGCGTGTCCAGACGCGCCGTCCTCGTTCTGGCCGTGTGTAGAGAAGGTTTAGACGAGGAGACGGCCACGTTCTCGCGGTTTACGTCGTGGCCCCTCGACGGGAACAGAGACCGGAACCATTGTTTGGCAGGTCGAGAAGAAAAATATTTTCAGATCGACGCTTTAGTCTCGCCGGTTCACCAGCAGACTAGCCCCGAGGCTGCGGGGCCGGGATCATGGCGGGAAGCTAATTCCGTGGATTAGGCGAACGCTGTTTATGGTCTGCTTGCTGTTTGCGCACGTGGCGGGTTCGATCCGCTTCGACTTTTCTGACCGAGTCCAGATGGATTTTTGTCTGGGGAATAATTGGGGATCATTTCCTGTACGCGGTTTGCACTTTTTGATTCTTGAGAAAATCTTCGGATTCATTCAAAATTAATTCCATCGTTTAGTGCTGATTTTTAAAGAATTTTTTGGTCAAATTTCAATTTTTCTGTTCGTCTTTAAAAAATTCAAAATAGTAACCCTTAGCACATCTGCCGCTGTGAAATTTGATAAGAATTAATAAATAAAAGATTTCGTGTCTTTCTTTACGCGTTTTACATGGTTACTTTGCAATATAAGAAAATATAACAATTAAGAAGAAACGCTACTTTCGTATCAAAGGGTAAAAACAGTCCGAATGCTTTCAATATTTTCGAAATGATGTTAATCGAAATTATTATGAAATGAAATTATCTTTCTCATGATTTTTGTATGCACTGAATATTTTCTGCCTTTCTCGAGTATGCTCGAGAATCTTGGGACAAATGCGATTCATTAACGAGCCCGGATATCTCGCGTACAATTCAAAGCACGCTTCTAATAATAGAAGCTCCTTTTGTCAGCCGCGACGACAAAAAAAGTGGTCAAGAAAAATTGAGCTCGGACAAAGCAGTCGGACAATGCCGGAGGCAAGGATGACTCAGAAATTCGAAAGATTGAATCCGCAAACAGTGTGTCACGGTGAGTCACCTAAGGAACTACCGTGGTTCAGAGACCTGTTCAGTATGCGGCAAAAAGGATCGAAAGGAGCTCCCCTGAAAAGTCCGTTCCGCAGCCTCGTCCGTAGACCCCCGCGACTCTTTCCGACTTCTCAAGATGTGAATTAGCGAAGCAGAACTTGTACCTGGTCGTAGATCGTTATTTAGCTACTGCGTACATCTATATAGCCGAGCCGCGTCACGCGGCTCGATAGACAGAGTTGATCCTTCCGGCGTAGAATCTTGAAGTTTTAAACAGAAGAATCTAGGGGAAACGCATACGAGGAGCATCTCCGTGACTAGGCTTCGTAAAGAGTAACTTATCGATCGAGCGGAGCGAGAGACGAGGACGCCTAACGAGGCCGAAAGGGTTCAGCCGAATTTCGGTACCGAGCGAAACGAGCGACGTTCTTTACGCCTTCTTGTCAGAGACAGACGAAATTATTTTTTTATGGGAAGCACAATAGACGTAGCCGAACGACGAACAGAGGTTTACGCCCTCGGATTGCGCGAGTTAATTGCGATCCTTCTGCCGATGTCGCGATCGCTTCGACGATACTATCGACGATGACGTTCGCTTAATTTTCGGTTCGATTTTCCTCGTTAGTCTCGCGTGACTCGGAGCAGAAAGCGAGATACTGGTTCCTATTGGCTGGCGACTCGGTGGGCGGAGTCGGTGGGGCGTGGCGTTCGACGCGCCGAGGTGGAGACAGACGCTAACGAGGAAAAACTAACCTGAGTTTCTCTATCTGAAAAAATCAAATACGCGAGCATTGCTGACTTTTTCCTCGGAATAATATTTGTATCGCGTCGATATTCCCTAATTGTATTCGTCGCATGGGGTCGCGACATCGGCAGCGAAGGTAGCGCAAGTGCAACAAAAGTGCAAGAGAAGCGCAAAAAAGTGCGCGACACGTTCGCACAATATCCGCTTTGAACACTCCCATCGCTTGAACGCGACCAGTCCTCCCGGCAGCCGTGTAAATAACACGCCCCTTTCGAGTCCCGCCGCCATTTTCCGTTGCCACGCCCCTCGAGTCGAGACGACTGTCGAGAGCACGCACGACCACGCACGCACAGAAATTGATTTCGAAGCCCAGCACTCGGTGTGTCTACGTCCATTAATTAAGCGCAGTAACCTAACGACGTCCAATTGAATAAGCAATTCGAGGAGAACCGAGAAGGTAAGGTTCCGCGCGCGGTGTGGAGGCGGGGACCCGGTTTCTTGTCGATCTTTCTATCGCCTCTTGTTTCTCCTAACACTCTGTTCTGACAACAGCTTCGAACACCCGTCCCGAGAGCTTTCCCGCATCAACAGGGTATACGCCATCTCCTATCTGAACACTTCCGACCCTGCCGCCGTCGGATGTATAATACTTAACCACCTCCGCGAGGTCACAGGCCACGCCCCCGATCCCCTCCACCGACACTCACCTGTGTTACGACCGGCTCGGTGACTTCGCGGGGCCTACCAACGATGATCTTTTCTCTCCTCCACCTCCACGCCGCTTGTTTGCTCCTGTTTTTTGATCAGAGACATTATTTTTCTAACGCATGCTTCTATGACGTAGCGTCACTCTGTAAAGTTTATGATATACTCTGTACCAGCTCCACAGGATACACGGTCCGTCCCACTCGAGACGGGACACGCCCACTTCCTTTGTTCTCGGTGGTGCGAGAAATGCTTCATAGACTGATTTATAATTCTCTAGGTTGCTATTATTCTTTTCTCAAGTGTGTTCCTTTTCTTTATTACACTGCGTGTTCAATATTTCCAACTCCTTAATCGTATATATTGATCGATACATAACCTCGATCGTAAATATGATCGAAAAGTGTTAACGATCTAAAGAAATTTGTAAGAAATGATCGTAATTATTTCGAATGTACTTGAGACATTTCTCGTATCATTCGTATCGCGAGGAAAATATTCAGGTGTCCGGTCTCAGGTGGGACACCCTGTATATGTTATTGTATACTATATTATTATGTACAAGGTGTTCGATCTCGTGCCAAGTATTTTCACGGAACGATCCTACAGACCGATCTAAAACGTGAATCGAAAGTGACGATCTCGTCGCAGCGAGCAGCGCAACGGCATCGGCATTCTCCGTTTTCCTTTCAAATTGTCTTGTATAATTCTCTCCTTGGCACGCATGATCGAACACCCTGCATATAATCAGACACACGGACACACACGAACACACGTTTCGTAGAGATAAGTACGGAGAGAGATTACGTAGTGTCTAATTACATAAGTGGTAATACTGTTCAAATGGTCGACAACGACAACCCTTTCGAGACGCAGGAGCGTCGCAAACTTTTGTTCCCGCCGTGACCCTTGTCACGTGTCCAGCAGAGAGCGCAGGCTTCTGGGAGCTGTATTCCCGCGTCTTGATCCCAAGAGCGGGATTTGCGGGCGGACACGCGGCGAGACCGTAATTACTTCGCGAAGGCTAATCGGACGAAGATCTGGGACTCGCGAGCAGTTTGAAATTTTCATGCTCGGCTACGGACTGGCACTGTGAGCCAACGTTTTCCGGGAGCGGCGGGTTTCGATATAATTAATCTCGAAGTTGTGCAAAACGAGAGGGAGGGGGGAGGGGAGAATCGTTAATGAAATCGCGTGCGACCGGGCTCTTTAATCATCGTCGTAATGAAACCATTCCGTCAGAGCTGCTGATTAATCTCCCGTCACAAAAGGGTTATGAATTGAATCCTCGGGGAACAGGTCGGCTGCGCGGAGCTGCCTCAGACTTCCCCCACTCCGGCTCGCGCGAGGAGGCGGGGCTAGAGCACCGGAAGAGCGTCCTCCGCGAGTCGGAGCGGGGACAGCGGCCTCGGCCGGCCGATTTCCGCGAACTCTAATATTTTCATTTCTCTGTGATAAAACGCGCTTTTCCGAGAAAATCGATGCTTCTCGATAGGGTTGGTCCGCGTTACCGAGAAAGCACAAACGTCAGTACCAAATGTGCATTATGAATACGTATAACTCGAGATACCTCTGCTGAACTATTGAGATTCCTCGTCGAACTAGACCAACGCGGGAAAGTATTAATCTTGTGCATTAGGTGCGGCCCCCAAACAGATCCACTAAAATACACACACACACACGTACGAACACAGATGTGAACACATACGCGCGTAAATATATCAGATTGCTCTATTTTAATCACGACTTTTTCACAGTACAATTACGAATCGCCTTTCGAGCGCCACGTTGAACTTCCTAAATGTAAAAGAACTATATACTTTTCGACGATGTTTTTCTGAGATAACTGTGAACAAAATATTCATTTCGCGGACTACAACGCTGATTTCTAAGCCCGTGTTCGCACCTGCCAACATTTGAATCGCCAACTTGATGATTTGTTCGAAGCATTGGGAATCGCATTCGATTGTTTAGAGCATGTAGATCAAGCGGGGACGGGAATTAGTTATGGAGCACTGATCTGGCCCCGCGGAAATCGAGAGCGCCTAAGCCACGCCTATTGAGAGCGCCTGAGCCACGCCCTCTGGGAGTACTGTGCAGAGGAAGAGCAAGAGTCTTTACTTCTTTTACTTCTCGTCTCTTTTGATACGTAATTACTTAAGATAATTTGCTCTCATGGCAAACAGTGACTATTTTTTGACACGGTAAAGTCGCATAATAAATGTTGGTCGGTGAGAACGCTGCTTAATTCATCATCTTGCTCAAGCCACGCGGTAACTAAGCGTTTCTACGAAAATTTTTGAAAACCATTTCTACGGCTCGCGAGTATGGACCGGAAACAGGCCTGTTCCGAGAGATTCCTCGATTTCCCGATTCAACGTGGTCGCAAATCGTACCTCAGCAATGGTCGTGCCTAAAGAGACGAAGAGAGAGAAAGAGAGAGAGAGAGAGAACGTGTGTGAGTGAGAGAGAGAAAGAGAGAATGATGATCACGAGAGAGCCGAGATCCGAATCGAATGGAACCTGGAACCTTGCGGGCGAAAATAACGCGTAGAAGAGACAGCCCCGGCTGTAATTGAATCTCCCCATATTCCTTGATCTTTCGAAACTATTTTTTAGCCTGATGTCCGGGATTGTTCAAGTGCCAAGCTTTTCGATACTGTTGTTTCGCGAAGAAACTGGGATACGAGGCTTCGGGTGTGGCACTACGAAATCGATCATTTTCTATTTTCTCCTCGGACTTCACTGAAGTTTACTATAAATTTTCCTCTACAGAAATTCAACAAAAAATATCCAACTCGATGGATATTTATTTTCTAATTTCTGAACGATCCAGAATAATAATTAATCCATTGCACTCGAGAGACGGCTCTGAGGCCTCAATAAAAATTTGTACATCATATTTCAATACCATTTTTACACTATCAAAATTGTTCATATCGCAGAAACCGTAAAAAATGTAACAATATCATGTAAAATGGAGATACCATAGACCAGGTAAACAATTTTTGGATTTAAAATAATTTCTAATATAAGGAGCTAAATCTGAATTGCTATGTTCCTATTTTAAATCAGAACGAAATTCGACTTTTTAATCATGAATGTTTAAACATTGAAGTAAAAGCCGGCATACAACAAATATAAATCCTACAGCAATTTATTTGCAAGAAGGTACTGATCAAAGTAATCGCAAGAGAAACCAGCGTAACGGATTAAATTTCGTTTAATTTTTTTCAATTAAATTATTTCTGCAAGGGGAGAACGTAGAGACGCCGTGTATTTTATTATCAAAGAGAAACGAAAGGAAAAATAATTGATACCGTTGCGCCAGGGGAGAACGGACGTAGGGTGTTTCGAGCTCGCGTTAGGGGATCGATATAAACGCGAGTGGCCGATGCACACGTCGATGCACCGCTTCCAGGTTGCATTCCAAACAGACGATTCCGACGGCGTAGAGTGATCGACCGGCGTCAGAAACTCTGTTAATTACACAACGATAAACTGCAAACGTTGGTTCGATGTATTGGATGTATTTATGTACGTGATGTAACAGCTGTTATTGGCCGACAGATTAAAAGTATGTCGATTAGGAGGACGTTGGATCATTTTGTCAGCCACGATGCCTCTTTTCAGTTCGTTTTAATCGAGCCGAATCTTGCATTAATTAATTACGAACCCGGTGATATTTTATTTTTGGTACCTTTTACCATATTTTGGAACCTCCATCTGCGACGTTGATGCAGGATCTCTAGGGTGATTAGGATGTTTTAGTTATTTTAACGCAGAGTAGTCGTAGCAATTTTAATTAGCAATTTTAATTAGCAATTTTAATCGGTAGAGTGTTGATAGTGATCTATAGTGATCCATAGTATCTCTACAATATTGCTTTCATCTCAATATTATTTTCGACATCTTAATTCCACGATTTTCAAGTAGGGTGAAGATTCTTTGCCATCGATTTTTGAGGGTAGATATCAAATTCTGGTGGCGATAGTGATTCATAGAAGAAGAACGCGAGGATTCGGCGAGACGCACGTTCAATGGCACTTCTGATCCGCGCAGTGTTGTTCCCAAGACCTTGCCAAGGAAAAATCGCCCGAATCTTTGCGTAACAATGTACGTTTGTTTAATCGGTCGACGAGATGGTGCCAAGAAAGACGCGTATGGTCGCACGTACGCGTCGCGAGGCATGCATTCGTCGGGACAATACCTGTTGGCGTGAAAACCACGGGCGATATTTCGGTAGCTCGTTTCGGGGGAGCGTCCGACAATTATTAGCAATGCCGCGCTGCGTCGTCCAAACCGTTTCGGAGTTGAACTCGACATTCCGATGACACAAATTTACAGACAGG
This sequence comes from Augochlorella aurata, assembly GCA_028455555.1. Classification (NCBI taxonomy): domain Eukaryota; kingdom Metazoa; phylum Arthropoda; class Insecta; order Hymenoptera; family Halictidae; genus Augochlorella; species Augochlorella aurata. The sequence goes on along the minus strand of CM052157.1, from coordinate 4,905,161 downwards.
AATGCAGAGACGTCTCAAATAATAACACGAAAGTCCCCGATCGAACGACTCTCTGATGCAAGCGACTTTTCTAGCATGAGAAGCTAGGAGAATCATTAAAATAAGATTTGGAAGTGTTTAAAAATATTGCAATTTTTGCAACCCTTTGCACTCGAATGTCGACGCTAACTTATTATTTTTCTTTCCATGTTGTAAGATAATATAAATTAAATATATGAATTAAGACGCGAGTTCTATTTCTTATAAAATTTCAAAGATAATCAAATAATTTTGAGTTCAATTCTTCTTCGCATAGCAAACATATAATTTTTGCTAAAAATTGAAACGTTGCGAGTGCTAAGGGTTGACGCAGTTGTCGCAGTATAATATAGCTAAATCATTCAAGTTATTAAAAGACCATATCTTAAAGAGTGGCAGCACAATACAGATTACAATCAAGATTTTAATCAGAATTTTAATCAGGATTTTAATCAGGATTTTAAACAAGATTTTAATCAGATTTTAAGCATCGATAGAAGAGATTAAATCGCAGAATTGCGTGCCACTAAATTCATGGACACACAGAGAAACATGGAGAAAGAAAGAAAAACGACGAGGAGAAACGTTCAATCAGAAGCAAACGAACCGGCAACGCAATTCAAACAAAATAGAAGTGGCGTCGAGCAAACGCGAGACAAAGTTGGGAGGCGCCCCATTTTAGCGTGCGGGCGATCGAAAACAAAATTTCACGAAAATCGCGACGTGTTCGCTCGCATACCAGCCAGGTGATTCAGAGAACGCGAATTGCGAGTTCGGCTGTATTTGCGTAACGATATTTCCGGTCGAGGCTCGGCCGTGAACGGCCCGAATGGTGCTTGATCTTCGTCGTAGACGGCCTCTACGTCCGCCATCTTCGATCTCGTCAGCTGTTGCCCACCGGTGCCTTTAATTAACCAAAACTACGGAACTAGCTGCTTAAATCGCGGCTATATTTACCAACAATTTCACTCATCGCCCGACCATTCAGCGCGTCCGCGTAAACAATGATATCGATATTCTTTCGGAAAAAGACGAGTCGTATTTTTTGGTCCAATCGCACTTTTCTGTAGAATTTTAAATCGCTCTGGCATTTAGAAGATAGACTATCGGGCGTATTAATGCGAGCAACAAATTATGCGCGTTTATTTTCTCTTAGATATAGATGCTTATTTTTATTCCAAGAATTATATCGCTGTGCATTGTTATGGAATACTGAGATGTGCTATAACTCTATTGTCTTCGTTTAAATATAGGTACTTCTCATTTCTGTCGCTCTAATTATACTTCTGTGCATTATTTTGGAATACTGAGACATTTGCGAGAGTATCGGATGCACTGGGGAGAAATTAAAGAATATAACTTCTTTTTTAAATATAGATACTTCTTATTTTTTTGATAAATGTATATTACCGTTTGTAAATTTTAAATAATAGGTAAATCTGTGTGAATAAGAGGTACTTATTTATTTATTTCAAACTTCAGAGAAGTTCAATTGGTTATGCAAGCATTTAGGGCTGTTACCACCCCTTTCGACTTGCATAAAATAAACATAAAAGTCATAGAATAAAACTCTGAAACGCAACTATTTATTTCTCAAGCGAAAACCACCATACTTAATCGCAAGGGATGTACCGCAGTTTCTCTATCTCAGCAACCAACAGCAAGAACATCCACAATGTCCCCCGAGAGCAGCCAGGTAAACGAAGAAAAAATAAATCGGTTGCAAGAGGTCGAGCCCCTCGGAGCTGGCAGAAAGACCTTGGACGCGACTCATTCACGCCGCCAGAAGCTTCGGGAGCCGGCAGGCCGCGGAATCAAGGTCGCCGAAATCCTGGTGATTCTCCGTGGCTTACCTGAAGCCGGCCTAAAAATAGTCGCCGATAGGAGGGTTCGACACATGCGAACGAAAAAGCAAAGCGATTCCGAAATAATGCCAGCGAAACGGCGAGCCGCTGCCATAAATCAAGCAGCGGTGGATCGACAAGGCTCTGGCAGCGTCGTGGAGCCGTGAGCGTCGCGACGCGCTGCTCGCGGTGCTATTTACGCGAAGAGAATAGTGGGGCGTCTCTCTATTTCGGTCGGACTAGCCAGGGCCGTTCAGTCTGCGGGCTGGCTTCCTCACCAGGAGGCAGCGGCTCCGAATTTGCCCTAATCGGCGTCGCGCGCTCCAGGGAAAACGGTTCTCGAGATCGGTCCGGCAGGGGTAGCCACCCCCGACGACCGCCTCCAGCTCGCGAGACACGCGATTTGAAAAATGCCCAGGGATAGTCTGTGTACGATGAAAGCGGTGCGACAACCGGTGGTTCGAACGTGGTAGGAATTCCTCGGTCTCCTTCTACCTGAACAGCTCGCGGACAGTTATCGGCAAGATGTTCTGGTCCGAGCCCGACGAGGAGGAAGAGGCGCTGTTATGCAGCCCTGCCCTCATGGCCAGGAGGGCCTCGGAGTCCTGGATCGTCGCGCCTCCCGTGGAGGTACGGAAGGGCCCAAAAACAGTCCCGCTTCGGTCGATTAGGTAGTTCGGTGTCTGGCTTAACAGGCGACACCGGTCTTGTGCGACCAACGTTCGACGCTAGATTTACCGACCCGTCAATTTGACAGCGAACAGGAGTCGTTATTCTTCGGTACACGCTGACTTTGATTGATGAGACCAGCCGACCTTCGGCTCTTCTAAATTCAAACGTTCGGCTCTAGCAGACACCCCCTTTATCCGGATGCTGCGGTAAGTGCGAGCTGGTCGTAAATCTAGCGTTGATGTTCATTTGTAAGGGTGGATTGGGACAAATATTTCTGAGACGGTAGTGGTGCCTTTGCTTTCTTTTTAGGCAAAATTAGCATTATACTTATCGAATAAGACATATTGAATATTCTTGTTACTTTCTTTTGTTTATTTGTAAAATTTAATATGTTTTATTCTATAAATATAGCGTTAATTATGTCCAAAGATAGACAAAAGACACCTCACAGTAACTGGCTCCGCTACCCTATATTTATTTCTTGATCCCTCATCGTATGTTGCTAGGGGGTGGAGATGATAGTCTTCGTTGAATGCGTGTGACAAATATTTCGTGTTTGTTTATTTGTAATTGTTACGGGCTTGAGATAATCTTCACTGAGAAATTGGGGACGAAGAACACCCTCTAAAAATTGTTCAATCGTGAACATTTTAATGTCACGTTTAAGTGGAAGCATTGAAGAATGTGTTCCTCGTTCGCAATTATCAGATTCCACGAAAGATAATTGTCAAATCGATTTCGAGGGAGCTTATTTTTCTTGATAATCTCCTTCGTCGGCGTTCTCTTTCAATTTGTCCGTCGCAAATTCTGCGACAGCTAATAAATCTTTTCCAGTATAGAATATCGATTACGTCCCAATCGAAATCTCAAAATAGAAATATGCAAATCCGAGCAGCGAGGCTGCGGCAAACTGATAAAAAACCGCGGCATGCCACCTGGAAGAACCTCCACGCGTCCTTATCGACAGGCGACACCTTTGAAATTCATCGGGCGACATCGGTTGATTCAGCTGCAGCATGAATCACGACGATCGACGAAAATGCAGAAGGATTACCGTCCGATAAGCTCGACAGGGCTGTCGAGAGAGGCCCGGGGAGTTAATGCAGGGCTTTCCTCCGCGGCCGTCACATTATCGGCGCAATTAACAATGCTCCGGAGAAGCAGCCTCGAAACCGGCGATAGAGCCTCGCCGACCCATAACCGGCGATACCAGACAAGATACGAGACGAGAGTTGCGATCGGGGGTTAATTAAAGACACCGGGGAGCCATGGTCGCGGCGCGGTATCATCGGACGAGGGCAGAGGCGCCGATTACATTTTACGGCTGGTGAAACGCGGCAAGAACCCGGCGAGATAAAAAAGAGACGCCGGGAGCAGCGCGATTTTTCTCGGGAAACTGGATTATTCTAATCTCCGGCCTCTTATCGGAGGAGACATTTCGCTTCCGTGTAAAAATCCGCTGCGAGAGGTCACTAGCATCGGCGCGACGCTAGGACACGCGGTCGTTATCGGGCTCGGTTATCGTGTCCCGAGATTCCGCGAAAGCCGGACGAAAAATCGGTGTCGAAGGTCAACGCATCCGCGGAGCCAGCGTGGCCTTTGCATCACTATTACGTGGGATTACGAGCGAGGCTGCACGTTTTGGAACCGGTCCAAGGATTCCCCTAGGTTACACCCTTCTGGCCCGTTTCCCTGCCGATCCGCCGAATCGTGGAACTAATGAACACGTAGAACGTCCGACAAACCGATGCCGCGACAAACAAGCTGCCGTTTCTCACCTCGGCCGCGTTCCGAGCCCCGACCTTTCACCTCCTGATCCGTTAACCCCCGTACCTTGAGTCCGATAAACTTGTCTTTTGTCCGCGGCAGTCGACGAGCGCTATTTATCGAATGTAACGAGACAATGATTCAAGATCACTCGAAAATGCGTCAGCTGTTGGAGGCTTATCGGTAGACTGCCTAGAAAGTTATGGCAGTTTTACCAAGTTGCGAGTAATATCAATTCTTGGACTCTTTTCATCAGTGTTTTATATTAATTTCTTCTATAAATGTATACAAAGACTGGTCGGATGATTGTGGACCTTTCTGGATTAAACTTTTCTATTGACAATATATTTTTTTTACTAATATTTTTATCGTAAATAGATAAAGATCGCAATTCTACCGAAGAGTCAAAAATTAAAGACCCATTCGGTTGACTTGTGTATCTTGAATAAAAGATAGATAGAAATTAATGTTTACAGTTTTAGCAAGTTGCAAGTAGAATTTATAGTCTCCTGTAGCAGTTCTTGACATAATCGCATAAGATCCGTAGCCTACTCAGCAGCATCCATTGTCAACTCGGTGAAACGCTTGCTAGACTCTATCAACCACTTACTAGATATACAGGGTGTCCCAAATATGTTTTGGAAGGGATCGCTGAGTCGACGCGGTATTAATAGACTGCGGATCTTTATGCAAAATGAAACTGTTCTGCATCGGTTGCAAGACGAATGTACAAACTTACAAGAGAAGTACAATTTCCTTTCTTTCTGTAATCATTTGAACAAGGTGAAATTAGTTCGCCGATGTTCTTAGTTTCTTCAATTCCGTCAGTGTTTTCAGTTCCACCCACCCGATTAAATAGATTGCAAATATAGATACTAGAACATTCAGGCACCATATAATAATAATAATATAAATAATATATAATACACGTATTATTATATTTTGAACATAACAATTCTAATTACAATGATATTTTAATTTTAATTCTAAATCGTAAATTTATTTTATCTTTTCCAAAGCAGAATAATTGTTACTATCCAACTAGAACATTCTCCCATTTCCGAAACAATAAAAATATTCAAATTCGTGGAATAAAAATTCCATTGTATTTACAACTAAACAATTTAAAAGTCGAAAAATAACTCTTACATCCGACTGGTACACGATGATTAGTCCCACCGGAGGGTCAATAATGACGCCAATGATTCAGCGGCTGTCAATAGCGCTTTCACAATGGCTTCTGGCACGTGAAAGCACGCCGGCGAAAGGGCGTGTCTTTAAGGGTCCCATTATCCTTTCGGACACGCAGCCGCGGCTACCTGTGCACCCTCGCCCTTAGAATTTAAGGTGTTCGCCATGTCCGTGGTTCATCTCTCTCTCTTTGTTTCTCGTTTCCTTTCTTCGTGCAGGCGATGCCGGCGGCGGCAGCGGCGGTCTCCCTTCAACGAAAGAAGTCACTGCCGGATGTGGCGCAGCCCATTCAGCTGACAGCAACGGCACCGCTCTCCAGGGAGGAAGTCAGTATCCTGAGCAGCATGAGGAGGGAGGAAATCCGCAGGCAAATCGACGAGAGCGAGAGGCTCAGAGCCAACCCTCTTCTCTACTTGGTCAGTCCTCAGGTTAAAGTGAGTATCGCCGGGGACTTTCATCTTGCTGGCTACCAAACAATGGTCGTTCCCTGAGTCATCGATAGTCGAAACGCGTCTGCGCCGAGATGAATCTCATTAGTTCAGCAGAATTTCTTTAAAGAATTAACGCAGTTCTCGGTCATCGAATACTGATGTCGCGACTGGTTTACTGTGCCATCAGATACTGGACCGTGACATTGGCAAGCATGAGCGACGTCAGTTCAGTATTTTTATTGAAAATTGACGCGAGCCTTGATCAGTCAATATTGCTGGCTAGGAAAAATATTCTTATCGGTAAAATAATTGGTAAAAAGATAAATTGCGACAATTTGACTCTCGATAGGTTTACTATGCCAGCAGCACAAAATGATGAAATTCATTATTTCAGTATTTTTATTGAAAATTGTCGCGAGCCTTGATCAGTCAATATTGTTGGCTAGGAAAAATATTCTTATCGGTAAAATAATTGGTAAAAAGATCAATCGCGACAATTTGGCTCTCGATAGGTTTACTATGCCAGCATCAAAAAATGATGACTTCCTTATTTCACTTCTTTATTGAAAATTGACGCGAGCCTTGATGAGTCAATATTGCTGGCTAGGAAAAATATTCTTATCGGTAAAATAATTGGTAAAAAGATAAATCGCGACAATTTGGCTCTCGATGGGTTTACTATGCCAACAGTATAAAATGATGAACTTCATTATTTCACTATTTTTATTGAAAATTGACGCGAGCCTTGATCAGTCAATATTGCTGGCAAGGAATAATATTTTAATCGGTAAAATAATTGGTAAAAAGATAAATCGCGACAATTTTACTCTCGATAGGTTTACTATGCCAGCATCACAAAATGATGAACTTCATTATTTCAGTATTTTTATTGAAAATTGACGCGAGCCTTGATCAGTCAATATTGCTGGCTAGGAATAATATCTTGATCGATAAAATAATTGGTAAAAGGATAAATCGCGACAATTTGGCTCTCGATAGGTTTACTATGCCAGCAGCACAAAATGATGAACTTCGTTATTTCAGTATTTTTATTGAAAATTGACGCGAGCCTTGATCAGTCAATATTGCTGGCAAGGAAAAATATTCTTATCGATAAAATAATTGGTAAAAAGATAAATCGCGACAATTTGGCTCTCGATAGGTTTACTATGCCAGCAGCACAAAATGATGAACTTCGTTATTTCACTATTTTTATTGAAAATTGACGCGAGCCTTGATCAGTCAATATTGCTGACTAGGAACAATATCTTGATCGGTTAAAAAATAAATCACGACGCTTTTGCAGCATCATGGACTTTTCGAAGCACTTTGTCTCTTTATCTCTAACGCGTTGTACAAATCCATTGTCCGATCTGTTCGTCCAATTTTTGTTCCTCGGACGCGGCTAATTTTATTCCGATCCTTGTGTAAACTGCTCAAACTGGTAGCTACGCAGCTGCGTACTAGCTTAGAATGATTCATGACGCGCTACACCGAGCTACCGCGTATGTATACATACGGCCATCCGGTCATTGCGTGTGATATATCTGTTTCGAAGAATCAATAACAATCGGAGGCGGATTCTTTTGTCTTTTTATCTCGAAACATCTTGCCGCGGAACTACGTGTACACGGCACATACATGAATTAATCGGTGTGATTATACGATACTGACAGAGCATGAGCAATTGATACGATACTTTCGCGTAAACAATTAAATCTGTTGTCGTCTAGACAGTTGTGAAATAGAAAGCGACTTTTCCTGGTAACGATAGCTTTCGGTCTCAAATAATTGTCGATGATTTTACACTGTATTCTTGCGATCATTTCTTAGATTCTTTCTCAATTGGAGGATTGAAATATATTGTACAGTGATAAGACGAATTTATTAAAAACGTCGAAACGCAGTGCCGAATTTCTTTATCTGTTCCGTGAAGATGTATCAGTCGATGACGAATAGATTCATTGATACCGTTAGCAATAGGATTTACGGTGACTCAGGTATTTATGGTTTTAGTGATGAGCAACGAAGGCTATTAGCGTTGTTGCCTGGGTCGGATTAGACCGACGTCCATCAGTCTGCTCGGTCTAGTAAAAGTTTATCGGAATCTTATCTCTTCTGTCTCAAGACACGTAATCATGGTGTGCTGCATCGTGCATAAAGTATCGTTGAAAGGTGTTTCACCATTTCCGAAGGACGACGAGAAATTGATAAAGACAGAGCAAAAGCAAACAATCAGGGCTGTCTCATGCTACGTGCTTTGAGTATCGCGGGTGCCAGGAGATGGTTAAACCTACAATGTAACGATTGCAGAGTCTTTGAAGAAAATTCTAACAGCTCTAGAAAACTTGTAGGATATCAAAAAAAAATTTTTGGAGCTCCTAGGATCAGCAAAAAAAATTGCGAAACATTCCGAAAAGGTTCTATGCGCACCAGAAAATTCATGAGGTCTGTAGAAAGATAAAAATATTTCAGAGCCTGTAGAAATATTGTAAAACCTCCAGAAGTGGGCTAGAATTTTTAGAAAAATTGTAGGATCTGTACAAAAATTATAGCAACTTATTATATTATTAATTATATATTAATTACATATTATGTAATATATTATATAATATCATATATTAATTATAGCAGAAATATAGCAGGGACTGTAAAAAAATAGTAGAACCTCCAGAAAGAATTATAGAATTACTAAAATTGTTGCAGGGTCTTTAGAAAAATTGTAGAATCTCTGGAATGATTGTAAAACTATCCAAAATTTTTAGAACGTGCAACAAAAATTGTAGTACCGGTAGAAAAATATTGGGCGCTCTAGAAAAATTGTAAAAGCTGCAAAAGGGTAGTTGAGTCTTACAAAAAAATTGTGAAGCCTGCAGGAAAATTGTAGAACACCCAAAAGAGCAGCTGTACTATGAAAAACATTGTAGCACCCATAGAAAAATTGTAGCACCACCAGATGGGCTTGTAGACCCTCACGAAAATGCATGGAGCCCGTAGAAAATCGTGGGGAAAATTTGGAACCCACGAAACAAATGAGTTGGCCTGGAGAAAGGGATGAGACCGAACAGCTGCAGCCAGGTCAGTTTTAGGCCTAGGAACATCAGGATGGAGGCCTAGCGACGACGATGATGTATCGAAAATATGGAACGAAATGTTGCGTAGAACGAAAAGTAGACGCAATACCCTAGTCGGGTGGCCTTGGCGGAAAAATAAAGAAGGGGAAAAACGAGGGAGAGAGAGAGAGAGAGAAAGAGCGGGAGAAGTCGGGAAAGGAAAGAGAAGGAGAGAACGGGACAACCTGACGCTCGAATCGACGACGCAAAAACGCTCACTTCTTATCGGACGATTGCGAGAGTAGGTCGCGCGAGTATTGATACGTGATTATGAATGTTTAATTAATCGAGCCGGCCGCTTTGAATATCCGGTCTGCGCCGGTCATCCTCTTGAATCGCAATTACCTGTCGCGCGATCGTGCACCTTTCGCGCAATACATTATCGGCCGCCTCGTATCGATAACAACGCTCTAGACTCGGTCGAGATACGCGCAGCATTTTGCTCTCTGGAACCCCCGAAAACCACCGGAAAACCACCGGGAAACCATCGGGAAACCATCGGGAAACCACCGGGCTCTCTATTATGCAACAACATCGCCGCTCTTCTCCGTTTCGCTTCTTTCTGCTCCTCTCGTCTCCTCTTCGTCTTTCCTACGCCGTTAGAGAAACAACATTTTTACAATCGCGAATCTCGTGCAACTTAAGCAAACTTGTTGCATGAGCTGTTACTCAGCGTGACGGGCACTGTTACGAAACCAACTCCTTCGCACGTTCTTCCACGTGTGGATGCTGTCGCTTTTTTCAAAGCGATACGGTGTATCGCACAGTCAGCGCGATTATCAGCGAACGCGACGATTCAGCTGCTGCCATGTGCTCGGACGCTTTTAGACGTGATCTGCGATGTTGTAAAGATAAATTGCATAAACCAATAAGCGTCGATTATTATGATGGGAACAGGTTGCGCGCGAGGATGAATGCAGGTTCTTTTTTATTTTTTAGGGAGATTGGAGGACGATTTTTAATTTATTTCATTCGTTTCGAGAACTTTCGGATTTCGTATTATATTCATGTGTGATTTATATTCCTTTTTTTATTCATATATTCGTATATTATATATTCGTGTGTTATGTATTCATGTATTCGGTGCTCCATTGCGCGCTCAATGTAAATACGCTAGCTTCCATTCATAATAAGATTCATATCGAGTCTCTTTAATTGAAAGTCCTGTTGAAAATTGCAATCCGTGGAAAATGGGGGAGCTATCTCCCAGACAAAAAATCCGGGGGAATTAAACGTGGTCGACGAACAGTAAAGAACGATTAACACGAAGTGTTTAACACTTTTAACAGTTTATCTATTAACACTTTCTTTACGTGTGACCACTTTTATTTTATATATCCATTCGAAACACTTTTGCCAAACACACACTTGCCAAATACACGGATGTATATTTTTTAGTAAACCTTCACGTAATCCAAAAATTTGTATTTTGTCAATAAAAATATTAATTTTACTATTCCATAATTTTTCAATTCTCAATTCTTTTATTTCTGTATTTTCTGTTTCATTCGTCGCATGCACTAAATAAAACAATATTGTAATATAAAAAAGGTGCTATACTTTTCGCTATGATATATGCTCTTCACTATGATATATACTTTTCACTATGGTATATACTCTTCACTATGGTATATACTCTTCACTATGGTATATACGGTATAAGTCAGTAAGGCGTACACTTGTTAAAATATCAAATTCTATTCAAATCTTACCCTTTGCCTAGCATATAATTCAAGTCTTACTAAAAAAACATAATTTTGTTTTTTAACAAACATTGAAACATTATAAAAATTGCTATACGGGGAACAGTATCTAACGCAAATCCTGTTTCAGGACTGGTTCTCCCGCCAGAAGCTGGTGATGCTGGTGCTGTTCATCAACATATCCCTCGCCCTGATGTTCTTCAAGCTGCTGACGTAGCAGCCAGCCGACGATCGGATTCACGGACTCGTGGTGGACGTGACCTGAGGCTCGGGGGCGTCGCGACGCCCCGAGTTGTCACCGGAAACCCAAGAAGAAGCATCGACGAGCACGGGGGCAGGTGCGCGCCCTCGACGCAGACCACCGACAACATTGTTGCGAACTGCTAGAGATCAAACGAACTCGGTTCGAAGAACGGAGCGAACGTTCTACAGGACTCGGAGGAGCAGCGTTGGAAGACAGGACATGCATCGGACGACGCACAGGAAGACGACGAAGAAGAAGAAGAGGAGGGATCATCGGCCGAGGACGACGGAATTCGCGTCGAAATGGACGACGCGATCGAAGCACGGCCGAGGCAAACGAATCACGAAGTACAAGCCGGGCAAGGACTTCCGGTGAGGCAGACCAGGACTCTCGCTGGCTGAAGAGAGAGAGAGAGAGAGAGAGAGAGAGAGACGCAGAGGGAGAGAGAGAGGTGATCAGTTTTCTTGGACGAGGCACCGGCGACGATTTACGTGCCTCGTCACCGGCTGTACCATACATATTTTTACACCGAGTATTTTAATATAATCATATTTGTACGGGCTCCGGTCGGACTACAATTGAGTCCCCCGTGCCCTGAACACGGTGCGCACAGACACGAATCTCTCTTACACTTTTCCTTTTCGGTTCTCTTCCTCGGCGGCCGGGTTGGGCTCTATTTTCCAAGCGGAACCTTCGGGCCTCGAATCAAACGCAACTGGACTGCGAATTTTTCTGAAAATCGCCGATTCCTTATCTGTTTTAACATTTTGTCTGCCATGGCGACAACCTCAAAACTTTTGTAAAATTAACATCGAATTTACAGTTCGTTGAAAGCAGCTATTGTGATTTTGGACGAGTGTTGTTGCAATACTTGCCGCAAGTAACACATATGTCGGGTGAATAACTTGTAAACGTAGCTTTGCAATTCGAATAATTTAAGTTAAAAAGTTATTAATTGAATTTAAAAAATATTAATTGAATTAAAAAATTATTAATTGAATTAAAAATTAGGAAGTATATTGTTCGATTCGATTTAAATAGATATCAGTTATTTTTACCTGGTAAAGTTAGAAAGACGCAAGGATTAGGTCAACCCTGGAACAACTGTCTTCTAGTCTTCGCCATAAATAACATTATGGGGCTGTATTGTGATTATTATTATATATCATATATTATAGGTTATTTAATATATAACCTCAGAATGTTTTAATATTTACCTGCTCGTTTGCAGCAAATTGAAAATTGTACGGGGGCCAACCCCTAGGTCGTTCCAGGGTTAAAAATGTTTCAATTTAATTAATTAAATAATTTCGCGCGATTTTCTGAGGTTGATCCCAGGCACTCGACGTGTTAAATGATATTCTTTCCACTGTTTTAACGTTCACTGGCTCGTTTCCACGGCGAGAAATCCGCAGTCGAAGCTGTCCGTCTTCCGCCAGAGGAACCAAATTTTTACCTGCGATCGAGACGGCCGTATCGTTGCAGGAATCGCGTCTTTCTCGGACAAAGGAAGAAATTTGATGTCCCGGGGAAGAAGACGGGTGCCGGTTCCATTTCGTTCGGTCCCGAGTGATTTTTGTTTAAACCAAGCCCAACTCCGGTCGACTCGACGATCGACTCGAGCGCGGACGACCACACGATCACTTTTATACGCGACATTTAGAGCAGCTAGTGGATCATTTTCAAGCCGAGACGTTCTCGCGGTCGGGGAACCTGGACGGTCGAAGGTATTTTTCAAAACGTTTTTTGGACACCCTGTATATCGAAAGGGGTTCTTCGAGCTCGAAGCTTTTTAAATAAATTCGCTGGATCGATTTAACGACACGCGTCCCGAGCCATTGGGGCAGACGAGAGGACTGAAACGATTGTTAAAAAGTTATTGGGCCCTCGAGGATTTCTAATCGGAGCTTGGAGCACTTCGCGACGAAACTCGATCTTCTCGAAAGATCGCTCGAATTTTTGTTGATAGAGCAAACCAACAATGTCCCAATGCTCGCGGCCGGGGGTGTACATTGAAGCAACTGGGCGACGAGTTTCGAGTTTCTATACGATTGTTACGGTTTCTACGAATTTCAGAGCGAGAGAGAGAGAGAGAGAAAGAAAGAGAGCAAGAGCGAGAGAGAGAGAGAGAGAGAGAGAGAGAAAGAAAGAGAGAGCGATAGAGAGAGAATGAGAGATTGAAAGAATTGTTGTTGTGTGATTAAACGTTACGATGTATTCATGTGTTATCGACGTGTCCATGTAATTGTATGGTTGTTGTTTCCGCCGTAGCGTCGCATCTGTCGACCCCCCTAGCGTCGCGTTTCTATCCGCGGTAGTTTCGCGATCGATCGCCAGGCAGCACAAAGTCGACAGCCAATGGGAACGCGAGGAGATCGTTCACCGAGTTGCGCGACGTTGCGGAGGGGAAAATGTGTATAATTAATTGCGCGAGCTCCATCGGGAGATCACTTCGACTACGAAGTCTATTCGTGTAGCCTTGCCTTCCACGCGAACACTGTACATAGACACTATTCTCCGATTTTTATATACACATAGCTGCGCACGATTTCGATCGTCGCGATCCGATTTCCGCCGGTCATGATCATCGGCCGAGAGACAGATCCAACGAAGAACGCCGATCGCGCTGTGCAACGAAATTCCTACGAAATTCCGGGCGACCTTTAACGATCTTTTTAAACAACCTTGTTTATTCGTAAGTCGACGTTTATCTACGTCGTTTTATTCGGGAAAGTCCGCGGAATAATTCCGCGCCAGATATAACTGCGTAACTATTGCCGTTGAAATACAATAAACGTTCAAGGTTTATGGAACGGCTTTTTATTTATTTATCTTTCGGCTCGATCGCAGATAGAAATCTCTGCGACACGTTTAATTAAACGCGCGTTGCACGGCGCGATAACGCGTGTCCGCATTGTTACGGCCCGATAAAGCCGCGAGTCGATGCTAAATGCGCGCCGGATCGGTGCTGAATTGGCGACGATCGAAGGAGAAGTCTTCTCTCGGCGCGCGATCTTTGTATTTTCTCGGCGATCGTCGACGAACGTCGACGTTGTACACGTGCTGTGGTAGATTTCAGGAGACTCAGAGGGTCGGCGGTTTTTTCCCATGGGGGTCAACGAACATTTTACAAAAGATCACCGTGACGAACCGTATTTTTTTCGGCCGTTTCCTCCCCCGCGGGACACGAGGGGAAAATTGTGCTCGCGTGACGCGCGGATCGACGTCGATCTTCGCGCGCCGGGCCGAGGGTCGATCACGGGGGATCTCGATTTCACTGGAGAACCGGGAGGATCGACCTGCCTGCGCTCGAGCGATCGCATTTTTTTCTAGCCTCAGGCGTAGCTTGTATACCTAGGTGAATTTGTAAATAAGGAGCGGAGAGCAGGCGAGAAAGTGGCGGCGAGAGTGAGAGACAGAGAGAGAATGCGTGCGGAGCGACTCACAAAAGACGGAGCCGACTGCAAATGATCCGACGGAATCGCTCTCGGATAAATATTGTTAGCCTTGGATCTTGATTTCGAACGAATTTTTTGGTTGACGTTGTTTTGAAAATTGTTGACGATGTTGCATATATTTGGAAAAGTTACTCATGGATTCGTGTAGACGGTTTTTAAACGAACCGTTCTATGACCATTGTCATTTTACTCGTGAATCGATAATATATCTGGAATAATGTTATTTAAGCAACTGTTCTAGTTATTATTTAGGAGAAAATATATCGACGTTGTTCTTATATCTTCATCGTATATTTTAACAATTTGCTGAAGTGGATTCGTAACGGAGGCCCATCAATTTTTAAGTTAATCGTTCAACGGCCGCCGTCGTTTTATTCGTAAATGAATAATCTATCCGGAATAATGTTACTTGAGCAGCTGTTTCGAGATTATTATTTAGGAGAGAATCTATTAACGTTGTCCTAGGTGTAGTCATTAAAAGTGTTCATTAAAGCGTTGACATATCAGGATTTTATCAATTCGGAAATATTAAAGCTGATTTATCATCTACAAGATGGCTTCCATTGAAAATGGTCGCTCTAATTTTTACCTGCGATTAGGGTAAACGATACAGTTTAAAATGAATGTTGATTGCTTAGTCGTAAAGCAAACGAACAATCGAGAGATTCGTTTCGGACACTTTCCAGCGTTCTTTCTCCCAGGCATCCCGGCTTTTGTGAATGGCTCCGCGATCGACGGTCGGATTGGTCAAGCACGATTTCGTTGATTTGGTTTCGTCTTTCTCGCGGGAGACCAGGTTTCGAGACTATTTTTCCAAAGAAAGAGGACACTCGCTATTTTCATCCTACGCTATAGTATATACATATACATATAGATATATATATATATACATATACATATATTTTCCTCTTTGTACCTAACACTAGCACTTTTCACGCGTACCGTCTCTCGAGTACTTTTAATCGTCGGCGACGGCAGCGTCCGCCCAGGACGAAAACGGGGCGGCGGCGCGGTGGATCGATCGATCGACGGATCGCCGCGGCCGCGTCGCCTTCGTTCGCGGACGAAACGGAAACATAAACGAGCGGGGATAGCTTCTTTTTATTTATCGAGGGACACTTGGACCGAAGCGCGTCGGTTTCGCGCAGGCGAGATCTCGACGGGCCGTGGATCACGCGCGGGCATCGGCGGCATGATTCATTTTGTTACGAGGGTCGTTCGTAGGAGTAATCGAATTCGCTATTTGTAACGGCGCGGCGAGCTGTTCGCCCGCCGAGGACATGTACTGTATATATATTGCAACTATGTACGCATATATGAACCGATTAATTAGTATCACCGGGGAGAGAGCAGCTCTAACGATTTGATAAAAAACGAATCCGTGCGAGAGTGTGGCGGCGAGCGAATGTTCGGGTGATCGAGGGGGCGAGAGAGGGACAGGGAGAAAGGGTGAAGAATTGAATGAGAGAGAGAAACAGAGAGAAAAATTGAATGACAGAGAGAAAGAGAGGGAGAAAAGAGAGTGTGATTGAAGGTTCACGGAGAATGTGACGGGCATTGTAGGGGATGTTATCCGAAAACCTACGCGCGTTAATCCATTATTCATTACTGCGTCACAAAAGCCATATCACGAATCAAAGGGGAAATTTCTAATATGTATAGGGAACTAGGTTTAAAAAAGAACTATCGATCGAACGAAACGAAA
This sequence comes from Augochlorella aurata, assembly GCA_028455555.1. Lineage (NCBI taxonomy): Eukaryota > Metazoa > Arthropoda > Insecta > Hymenoptera > Halictidae > Augochlorella > Augochlorella aurata. The sequence continues at coordinate 4,889,015 of CM052157.1, read as the reverse complement.
GAGAGTCAAACGATTGGTTTTATCCGATTGCTATTGTACACACAGAGGACACACACACAGCAGACACGTACACGTGGAAATCTATGAAACAATCATATGTATATTTTAATTGTTATCTATTGATTATTATCGGAAAATTAGCATATCTCTCGTTATTATTGTATAATATTATTACTATTATTATGATTATTACTACTATTATCGCTATTATTAATTACCATTAATTATTATTATGATTATTGTTATTATTATTACCATTAATTATTATTATGATTATTATTATTACTATTGTTATTATTATTATTACTACTATTATTACTACTATTATTATTATTACTATTACTATTACAATTATTATTATTACTATTATTATTATTACTATTACTATTATTACTATTATTATTATTACTATTATTATTATTACCATTATTATTATTACCATCACGATCATCATTCTATCGGCGGCTGCAGGGGGACACGTTGGAACGGGCGCGTTTTAGTAATTTTATTGGACGAATCGTCGACGCCGCGAAAATGGAAGACGACACACACGATGGGGCCCACTGTCATTGTTGATTCGCGAGATACAAAACAAACAGTGATTCAATAAACTTGTATCATAACTGGCTACTGTCGGCTCGTTCGTTCTTGATTCGCTTGCGCTCGCGCGTGCGCTGCGGATGACGCCTTTCTGCGGATTCTGTTGGCGTTCTCGTTGACGTGACACGCTTCCTATATCGTGCCACGTGATCGCTTCAAGACTTCAGATCCGAACATCTCGAAAACAACGCATTTCTAGAAATATGTTACAAATATAATAGTAGCGTTTCTCGAAATTGTGTCGTTTTCGAGATTTTTCTGTTCCGAAGAATTTCGATTTCGTTCGGTGCGAACAACTCCAACTTCGCGGTTCATTTTCAAAATTTGTTACGCACTCTTTTGCGCACTCTATATGCACATTCCGAGGATCTCGATGCATCTTTTGCGGTTCTTTATGCGTCCTCTGCGGTTCTTCGCGCATCTCCTGCGGTTCTCTGTGCACGCTCTCTAGATCGTGGCGCGCTTATCAAGCTCGCCGAACGCGGGAGAAAAAGCACAGCAGGAAAAGCGAATTCCGTTATTATTCCAGGCACAGAGCGAGAAATTCTCTGATAGATATCGCGTCCACTTCCCTCCGTTGGATTCTTATAAAATAATTCACGAACGCGGGAATTTGCATGAAGATTACGCGGGCTAATTATCGGCTTAGCTGTGTACTAGCTTCTGCGCCAAGAACATGCGACTTTATTACGTTCTAGTTTTCCAAAGTCAGCTGATAAACCTTCGAATTTGCATGGATTCGCAGTAAAGCTCCGATAAATAGCGGCACGCGTAAAGTTAAACCGAAGTTTCCATACCCGCTCGGAATAATAAGATAGTCACAGCGATGTGACGCCGGGGAATCGCGTTCGCGCACGCATCACGAAATTCAGCGTTAGCTCCTCGTATTAATACTTTACCGGCCGTAAACATTTACGTCATTCTAGAGTAATTAGATCCATTTATTTTATTTTTATTTTATTCATTTTATTCGTCGCGGAATATTTACAAAATTACATAATACTATGGAAACTTACAGGAGTAGAATCTAGCACTTCTACCTCGGTAATAAATAACAAATTATTGGTTGCCGCGGGAACCGATTCACAGGCTACCGGTCGGTGAAGTGTTAACACTAAACCTACAGCACGATTGATCGCATTGTCCCATAAGAGTTTACTAGAGCAGTTGCTCCAATCATGTGATTTATTCAATCGTGCCTCGTGTTTACAGCTCTTATAATTGTAAACCGAGTCGTTCGACCATGGTAGGTTTAGCGTTAAATTTCTGTAGAGATCGACGCTCCAATTTCAACGCAGAATTTTTGGAACGAGCTGCCGGTGAACGACGCCGACCGATGTCGCGATTTGTTGCACAGCCGGCGAACAGTTGGACAGCACATTTCCAAAAGCGTTCGCCTCCGAGCGGATTCTTAGCGCGCCGTGTTATCGCCGAGAGGAGGAGACGCGAGAAGAAAGAAGACACCGAACGAGGCCAACAACTTTTCGTCTGCTGACTCGGATGACAAAAGCCGGGGTAAGCGTTAATTGCTTCGCAGCCGCGATTGAGAAACGAGTTTTCACGGTCCCTGACCTGGCTCGCTGCTTTTTACGCGAGTCGGCGAATAATCGGCCAGCTCTCGCCGGAAACAAAACATTCGATAAATCGATTCGCTTTTCTTTGTCGCCAATCTCGCTGCGCGACGAGTCTTGTGTCGCAAGATCTTAGGGCAATTCGTCCGTTGTCGATAGATCACATTCTGAATCATTTCTAATTTCACAATTTAGATGTTGATCGTCGGGCTCGTTATCAGCGACACTGTTAATCTGCTTTTCCAGATTGCCCATTGTGATTGCGCATTGCAATTCTGCATTGTGATTCTCCATTGTGATTCTTCATTGTGATTCTTCATTGTGACACGTTCGAGTTAAAAGGATTTTAAAAGGATGCAGAAGAGCGAAGAATTACCATAATGCACATATGATAAAAATTAATGAAAGGAATGCAAAACGATGAGACGTAGTAGCAATTTAAAAATGGTGTTATATTATTTACAGTTTGTTAAAACTGTTTAGAGGAAGAGTACATTTTTGGTTAACTTCTGCTGCGTACAATTGTAGAAGATATATTCTCATTCTACAGGATCCGCTCTGGTCAGACGCTGGATCTTTATGGCAGAATAAAAATTGTCTGCATCGATTTCGTTCCTAATTTTATTAAATTTGAAATATCGTATTCCAAATGTCCATTTAATTCTGCCATAAATGTGAGTCGCTTCCTAGAGCCGACTTAGCCGAGCCAAGGTCGAGATACCATGCTGCACGCGAATTCGCTTCAGCGTCGATTTTTCGCCGAGGTGTATCGCGATAAAGAAAAAAAAAAAGGCGAAGGAAAAAATGGAGCCGATAATAAGAAACATGCACTTCCACCTTTCGAGTGCGCGGCGTCTCGTCACGTGCCCGGCCTGACCTCACCGCGATACCATCGTCCACTATATCGATGTCAGGCCGGCAATGCTCATACGAGAACGGCGAGCGAAACGTGACCGAATCTGATACCGCACGCAAAACCTCGTTACTTACTCCTCCGCGATGATCACGAGGCCCTGAAATCGAGACGATCACTGGGACGATCTCGGAGAGATGATACCGCGAGCCATTAAGCATCGAGTGGCTGTAACGAGCGAAAAGGATTGATCAGCCAAGGACACCTCTGCTGAGGATTTCCATGGCGATCGGGACACCGTCTTGCTGAAAACTCGGAGCAGCCTGTTGCATTTGAATCCCTACTGTAGTGCTTTTGTAGACTCGATCTTCGAGATGTAAAATAATTTAATCGAATTTCTGATTCCATAGTAATTTTCTAGAATCATTGATCTTGGAGAGATCGATTCTGCCCGAATTTTTGGTATTTTATTTAGTAATTCTATTTAGAATAATTTCTCTGTAAAATAATTTTATTTAGAATAATTTCTCTGCGAAATAATTTTATTTAAGATAATTTCTCTAAAGTAATTTTATTTAGAATAATTTCTCTGTGAAATAATTTAATTTAGAATAATTTCTCTGTGAAATAATTTTATTTAAAATAATTTCTCTAAAGTAATTTTATTTAAAATAATTTCTCTAAAGTAATTTTATTTAGAATAATTTCTCTGTAAAATAATTTTATTTAGAATAATTTCCCCGTAAAATTAGAACAATCCACAGCGTTCGAATGTTCAACTTTAATCTAGAAAATGGAAAATTCTTGTTACACGAATTGTTGATTGCATGCATCGTTCTTAGAACCAGTTATCGAAAGGCAGTTCTTGTAACTTGAAAAACAATACCTTATTTCGTGAAAACGTAAACGTGACCGTAATTATCGCTTTTCGTTAAAGCTAAGTAACGTTTCAAAACGATGACCGTCGTCTTTAACAATACATTTCTGTACTAAGAAACGTTTCATTCCGACGTTTTAACGAGACGATAAAGCCTGAGGTGGCAGGGCTGTTTTATCGTCCTCACGTGGACGCTTTGGTTCAGATTAACTCCGTACAACATCGGTATCATAATAAATCTTCGATAATCGTTTAAACACTTTCGCTGCTGGCATGCTTTCGTCTGGCTACCTGTTGAGCTTCGCTGTCGAAAGTTCGCGTTGCACGTTTTTGTGGCAGACGTTACGCACATGGAAATCGAAAGCATACCTATTTCCTGTATTAGCGACCAAGCCGGTGACTTCCTAATTTTTGAAACACGTAAAATGGCTTGTTGCATCATTGTTTTGCTTGTTGCGCGTGCATCGGCCACCGCACACTACTATATCGTGTTTTACATATAAGTACACACACTTGCTGGCAACGAAGAGTATCGGAGCGCTGTAATTTGTGCAAGGCGATAAGATAATCTTGCAATTAATTGCTGCAGAGTCAATAAACTTTCCTCCAGTTCCATTAATCAATCTTCGGAGGCGGATGTGGACTAGAAGAAATTAGACTTATCGAGGTGACACATTCTGCAGAGGAGACTTCAAAATTGAGACAAATCCTCAAAAGCTGCCAACGCTGCGTCAGACGTTAAAAACAACCAGATTAACGCTCGATATTATTCATCAACTTTTGTCAACATATTTTTCATGCTTCGAAGTTAGTTTTTTCCTTAACACCTTGCGCTACGACTCATTTCACAGTTACGTGGATTGGCATCCGTTTGTTATTAATAAATTCCTACGTCAGACGTAAAATCTATATTTAGTACATGATAATTTCCGCTTGAATGTTTAAGTACTAAGATTGGTAATATTTAATTTCGATTTAAGAGTCTGACACGATATTATAGGGGAGAGGTTAATGAAATATAGGCAGATTAATTGTTTAGATTTGGGTCTAAATGGACCCGAGTCTGAATTAATGAACGAATCTCAAACACCTGTAGGATTCCGAGTTCAGATGCGTAGCGAGTCGCGGATTTTCGCTATAGCAAGGCAAATTTGCAGCGCGTCGAAGAGCAACGCCACGATGAGCAATTCCACGCGATTCAGGGCCGATGCACGTCTGCCAAGGTTTTTCGTGCAGTCGCACTCGGGCTACACCGATGCAACGATGCGGCGAGTCACGTCGCCGATCGGGACGGAAAAGTGTATAAACAGGAATCTCATATTTTATCTCGATCGTTCGATCGCCGGCGAATTACACGCTCGATAAGGCGGCACGAGCCCAGACAAAAACTTCTAAATTTAACCGATGAATAATCCCGCGAGTCGGACAGGTGGTTCGTTCGTTATTGGTGCAACGACTGTGACGAATTACGCGAGATCCGCCGGCCCGATAACTTTCCTTCACGGTGCGTTTCTCCGAATGCACGTAAGCGCATGTGCATCGCGTCATGGCGGCACGGCGACAGAGCTTCCTAGGGACGCGAGAGCGTTCGCAAACATATTTTGTTGGGCCGGATATAGAACGTCCGTGTCGCGTGTTCGATAGATAAAGCGACCAACAAAAGCCTCCGTATCAACGAATTCGTTCAACAAATATGCAGAAGATATTAATGGAAAACAACTGATATCCCAAAGAAGCGGTCGGAGGTTATTAATACAAGAAAAAGCCTCCAAGAAATGTTAACCCTCTCTCCCCCAAAATGCTTCCAAATGCAACAAATAAAACATTAATGCAGGAAAAAAAGAACTCAATAAATTGAGAATATATAAAAATACTTAGAAAAATATTAGTTACAATTTAATTTCATTTGAGGAAAGTATTCGGTAAGAAAATAAGTCAGGTTGGTCACTTTGTATTTGAAGATAGAATGTCCGTGCCGCGTCTTTGCTAGATAAAGCTATTGCTTCGAGATTAGAGGAACACGAATGTTGCAAGCTTTATCGGCCGATTGTCAGCCGCGTTGCCGTTTTATCAGATCCGAGCGAGTCCCTTGATTTTTCTCGGGACTCCGCCGCTGTCTCGTTCTCTCGCTCCGTTTCAACCTCGTTACGCGAGACCCTTGGTTAATTGTCGGAATTTTTACCACGTCCCTGGCCGGGCCCTAATTGATTCAAACTCGGGTATCTTGATCGTCCACTTTACGCGTTGACTGCCAATTTTCTGCGTCCCACATAAGCACCGTCTCTGGCCCTCGTGGCAAAGATAAATGCAGCTCGCGACGCTCATTAATTACTCGATAACGTGCTTTTTACTTCGCTGTTATCTGCTTTATAAGCGCTCCCGTTGGCTGCCTGCATCTGTTCTCGAAAATTAAAGAACGAGCGGCGATAGGGAGCTGCGCCGGAAAATCTCCTAATTACGAGACTACGGAGTGGAAAGCTGTCGGAGCCATCGCTTCTCTTCGACATCCTAATGAGACACGGTTTTGAGACTGTCTTGCCTCGTTTTCATCACGGTCTCACTGCTCATCCCAACGACTGTGTCAGCGACTTATGAAAGAGATTAACGCTAATTTTCTATTCTATTAGATTCTATATTTTGTCTTGTAAAATGTTCGATATTATAAAGACCTTTTCATAGGAAATTATTAAAAGAATATCTTAATTCAAATATACATTATAACAGAAGTGGCGGGAAGTCTAAATTCTTATCATTTTTCCCTCATTCTTTTATTAATCTTTCCTTGCTATTTTTATTTTATCAGTTATGTCAGATGATCTTTCATTTATTATATTTTTGTATTATAATATTTACTATAATTATTATGCACACTCACACCCTTTCATTTTTATTGTACTCGTATGACGGCTATACAAAATCTCTTCTTTTCATCAGTAAAAAAAGGGTTTTCTCCCGTGTATACGAATAAAATTATTATTGTTAAAAATAAAACCAGTTTCGTCATTCCTGTAAAACAAACCACGTTAGCGACACTCAGAGCTCGGCGGGTCTAGTGTCAAGTAATCCCCGAGTCTCGAGAAGCACGTGAAATCGCTGACACCAGCTGAATTACGTTTCCTCCTCGCACGAAATCTTTTCAACGTCTGTTTCCCCGCTATCGTCGCCTCCGAAAAATGTCTGCCGGTCGTGTTGCCGATTTTTAAGTTCTAGCAAACCGCAAATCATGGGCTACGGATACCATGATTAAAGTGTCGCAGAAATGCCCCGATCCTGCCGAAGCATGCTCCCGTAAATCAGCTGTCTTTCCGCGACAACGCATCGACTCGTTTCTTATCTGCTGCGTCGCCGCCTTCCTCATTATGTTTGCCACTGTGTAAGTGTCCGTGCGTGTGGTCGTCATCGCCGAAGAAGAGGCGACTTGGAACAGCTGATAAACCACGCCGCGGAACAGAGCGAGGATTTCGAGCGGGGCGGAAAGTGGCGCAGGAGAAATTTCGAGGGAGTCGAGCGTCGTTCGTTAGCCTAACTTCTCGTAACACGTTCGCTTTGTCGGCCGAATAAATCTCCTGCGACTTACGTGCTGCTGCTCGCGATGCACCGTGCGCACACCTTCGTCGACCTTGCTCGCCGCGGAGCGCCATAATCGCATCTCTGGTTTCGTTCGTTGTATCCTTCACCTGAAACTCGCCTCCAACGGAGCACGACGTGCGCGACTGCCGTTACTGAATATTAATTTTCTCGTCCGCGTAATCTGAACTTATATAATCGTCTAGCGACGATAACGCGGACCTACCGCATGCTGCCTCTTTGATTACAGACATTTGTCAACCGCGGGAAACCGACGTCGCCGCCGCGCAATCTCTCCCCGTCGATAGTGCGTGGAACTTTCGTGCTAATTGGCCGACACGGAACTACAATTCAGTTAGGCTACCGCTCGAAATTCTACGAATCGAAGCTCGATGTCGCTTCCGATTTTTATCCCTCCTTAATGGACAGAATCATCCTTGCATCGTTCCAGAAGAGCGCAATTCTACGACTCGAGTGCCATTTTACGGTGCAAAGAACGCCATTTTATAAAACAGATTCTCTTTTTTTTATTAAATACTGTCAACCGGAATGCGAAATAATTTTATTGGTTCAAGAATTTTGTGGCTCGATGTCATTTCAGTGTTTCAAAGCGCGCCGTTTTGCAGCTCCGGCGTTTAATCCTTCGTAAAATGTAATTCCTGTAAAAACGTTTCCCTTTTTCTTACAGAACGTTGTCAACTGGAAATTATTCCACACCTGTAGAAAGTTGTAATTATACAGAGGAGAGTCTTTTCGATTAAGCTGTTTGTAAAGCATAATTGTTAAGGAGAATTTTGTTCCAGTTCTCGGGAGCGCGGTAATTGGCAACAATGTTTCTCGTTAATGAATACAACTTTTCATCTTCATGGAAAGGTTGCTATTCCGCGTTGAGGAATTAATATGAGTCATTTATACGGACTGTGAATTAATTTGAAGAGAGTTAATCGAAAGCGGAATATCTTCAACTTCGACGAGTGCGACCCTACCGCCGAAGGGTGGTTAATCGGAGCACGAGGAAGATTAATTGACCACCGTCTGCCGTAAGACAATTTTATATCAGTTAGAGATATGATACAATGTTTGCTACCGGCTACGCCGACTACACTGTAAAACGATACACATCGCGCGAGCTATAAAGGTTACGGAAACTTTCGGCGTCGCTGTATTTTTACTTGAATATTATCGCCAGCCGGCCGAACAAGCATGAAAAATGTATATCCTCACCCTTAAGCGACACCGTAGGATTTGTTAGAGACACAGAAATTCAAGATGGCCGTCTCTGGCACATATATCTTATACATGGGGTCGTAGGGGTTGGTGGGAGGGTCACCGAACCCATAACTAAACGATGAACACCGAGGATTCATTGTTTCCCTGCAATTATGGATTTTTGGTTTTCTAACTACAAAAAGATCTGGAGCGATATCTACAGAATGCTATACTCGACAAAATCAAGGCTATTATTTTATACATTATATTATTATTTTATATATTATCACTCTATCTCCAAACAATTCAAGTTACCATTCCACTCGCTGCCATCTGTTCACCGAATTCTAATCTCTCAAGCATAAATGCCCCATCTCCCACCGCGCTATACTTCCCAAAAATCCAGCGCATTTTCTACTTGAGTGAACTCTCCGAACAAACATCTCCATCTTTTCTCTTTAAATCCCACCTCGCCAAAGCGGCGAGCATTATCGAAGCCAACCGTGCTCAAACTAAATCTCCCAAAAACCGCGACTAATCCCCGCAAACGGTAAACAATGAGCTCACAGGTTAATCCCTTAGTGTCCAGCTACGATCGCCGTTCCCGAGCTTTCTGTTCCCAAAGAAAGCGTTCTTACGAAAAGGAATATCGAAAGAGAACGTCCCTTGGAAATCTCTCGCCGTCGGAGATCCGTTCTGCAATATTCGTCGGCGGTCAACGCGCGTCGAGCCCTCGGCCCAGCCCTAGCCCGGGAGTCCATAAATCAGGCCGACGCGTGTTCGAACCTTTCTTCATCCCCCGAAGGTCGCCGGAGCGGGAAAGCGGTCGTTACCATGCGGCGCACCGCGGTCTGGGAATTCGTTTTCTGTGGCTTAAATTATTTTAGCGTTGTGTCAAGCTTTACGGTTGTAGCACGCTCGTAGAATTCGTCTCGACACCAGTTCAAACATCATCGGGAACTATATATTAATATTTAAAACGCTGTGGTGACCAGCGTTTTTTATCAAAAAATTGTCGTTTGGCGAGTGTAGCGACCAGATCGCTATCAAGGCCAAGGAAATCCCGACGGCCATTATTTCCAATGGTATTTTTACCTAGGCCCGTTGCGAGCTGGCTTGGATGGGTCCTCTGACAAATCCGACAGCCAGCCTCGCCCGAACCGATGTTGTCCTACCAGCGAGTGTCCTTGGTTCGTGACGAGTTTTACGGATATACAGGGTGTCTCGATATTATGTTCCTCCCGGGAAATGAGGGGTTCTTGAGGTTATTTAAAGGAACTTTTCCCTTAGAAAAAATGCAATCCACGGCTTCGTTTACGAGTTATTAGCTGTAAACGTTGACCAATAAGAGGCGAGCTGTACTGGCGCATCGCGGCTGAGCCAATGAGCAGAGGTGAGCTTCGACCGCTTCTCGTTGGTCAGTGTTTTTTGTTAATAACTTGTAAATAAAGCCGTGGATCGCATTTCAGGGACCTCAGGAACCTCTCATAGTATATAATACTATTTATTGTAATATATAACATAATATTATTGGGACACCTTGTATATCTGAAATGGCCGGACTCCCTGTGGACACCCTGTATGTACCGCACGACTCAGGCGTTTCCGCCGGGTTTCCATCATGCCTGGCACATTTTTCCAAGCGTTTGCCTGTCCTTGTCCAGAGGGATACTCTGTCCTTTGCTAGGGTAGAATAAACAGACCTCCGAATACGTTGCTAGGGGCTTTCGTTTCACCTCGCCCAGCGGTTCCAAGGTTAAAATTCAGTGGTTCGATTGCTTTTGGTTCGATAGTGATACGAAGGAACTTGTTTCAGTTAAAGCAGAAGGAGAATAAGAGTCGTAATTCCGTATTTCCAATGTACGATTATTCTCCTCGCAAGTATTTATATTCCCATATGTAGAGAAGTGAATACTGACCAACTTTTACTGGGAACATTCTTTTGCCAGATCATCGAAAATGTCTGAGCGATCGTGGTTTGTTTTGAAATTGGATACGAGCGCAGTCGTCGCACGATAACGTAACGTGCAGCGTCTAAAAATACTTCTAAAAATCTACATATAGCTGCGAGAAACAGCGCTTGAAATTTCCGTGTCCCTGTTGACGATGCATTGGCGGGTATAAAATTAAAAGTTAGTTCGGCTTATGGTCTTAATATATAGTTTATCTGTTTAACCCTGAAGCACCCGGTATAAGGACGTTAACCCCTTGCACTACGATTTATATTTTATTATATATTAATCAATATTATCAGTCGATATTTCATTATATATTAATCTATATTAATTAATTACGCTGATTAGCTTTTGTTACTAATAAATCCCTATGTCAGGCAGAAAATTTATATTTATTATACGGCAACCCTTACTTCTATATTTAAATATCAACCCTTTGAACAGTAACACATAATATGGAAAATAAAGTAGGAGAAACAAAATCTTTTAAAGTTTAGATATATGTAACACAATAATATGTTTTAATTTTATGTAAAAATATAAATAGTAAATAAATAGCCTCGGTGGCTGAGAGTAGACATACAACAACAAAGGGTTAATGTTAGACGTGTAGAATTTAACTTCGATCTGAAAAATGCGAACAACATACATATTTAATAGACAAAGGGTTAATATCCTTCACCTCGAAGTTCTAAAAGGTCATCAGCATAAAGGAGAACGAATTTTGCTGAAATACGAAAGTCGAAAAATTGAATACTGCTCATAAATTAGAAATTACTGTTTTCCCGAGCGCTGCGCGTCGGACGCGTTCCACGCCGCTGCGACGCGAGCGATAAAAAGACGAAGGGAAAAGGGAACAACGGTTTGTCGAAGACGGGGAAGCAGCGAAAAAAAAGAAAGGCCTGTTCATTATGCAACGGTCTAATAACGAGGCTCTCGCTGCGCCCTTTTTGCCGGTTACGCCTTCGCTCCGGAGCGGGACGTACACGCGCGCGAGTAGAAGCGGGCAGACACGAGTGGAAGCGAGGAGACGCGGCTGGAAGCGAGTGGAAACGAGTAGAGGCGAGCGGAGCGGGGCTCCGCAACATATAATACGAGGTACGCACGACGTGCACGTGCGTGAGCTGACCTCGCTCTGGCCACGCACCTCCCGCATGGCTCTCCAGCGATTCGCGTGCTGCGAAGCCTAACGAGAGACCTTCAGCGGAACACGACAGAGCTCTCGGCTCGATCCCGAGAGCAGAGACGAAGCGTATGAGAGAGAGAGAGAGAGAGAGAGAGAGAGAGAGACCAAGAGCGACAGGGAGACCTGGAAAATGCGCGTGTGTCGCGCGCACGCAAAGATCTAGTCGTCTCGCGAGAACGATCCGCCTTTCTCCCGTAGATCCACCGATCGATCGATCTACTGATCTGGTGATTCACGAGATGCCGCCTCCTTTTTCCACTGCGCAGCAATCTCTGTCAGTGACTACGATTTTTTGCTCTTTGATCAATCGTATCTTAGCATGTTTCTTGAACCTTTTAGATCCTTTATTTCAGGTCAGTATGTTTGTCAGTAATAGTTTTCAGTTTTAGTCGATTTGGTTTTAGGTCGATTGCATTTCGATTTTGCCAGGGATGGAGGAAAATCAATCTTTTAAATAGTAAATAGACTTCTCATGTAATACAGAGTTTGGCAAATAAACATTTTTCTATATAGTAGTGACATATAGAAAATTTATTTATCAAATTCTGTTTTACATGGGAAAATAAAAATATTTATAGTTTACTTACTATTTAAAAAATCTATTT
>CM052157.1:4858417-4876492 GCA_028455555.1 Augochlorella aurata | reverse complement strand
ACGACGACGACGACGACGACAACGACGCGCCGCGGCCCCGGACCTATAGCACTTTCGAGACTCCGATCGAAAGGTGAACGTTTCACAGCGAGCTATACATGCATGCAGCGCCGCTAGAAAGGATATAGACTCCGTGGATGTACAGGGTGAACCGCCTAACGCGATCACCGTAAATTATTCCGTCGCCGATCGAAATCGCTCTTTTCTTCTCTTTTTCGTGTAACGCGACTCGCGACAGACCTTTAAGATGATTACAGTGCGTTCTTTATCGGGCCTCTTTTTTGTAGAAGCCATAAAGGTCGGCTCTTTACGCCTGGATTTCAGCGTGAGCTGCGACGAGTTCGCTGAACAGCGTGGAACATCGTATGGTTTTTCTTGGACCGCTGGGTTTATCTCCGTAGCGATTACAAAATGTCAGGGAAGAGCTTGGGAGAATCGAAGATCCCTAATCGAATTTGTTTTTGCTTCGTTATATAACTACGAATCTCGTATTAGTAGGCCCACCCTGTATATATTTCCTGTTTCGATCTCTTAAATAATGTTCGATGGCTTCGATTGTGTAGCAAGTGTCGCGGACATCAATTACATCTAACGGCCTGAATTATGAACGAACCTCGAGCCGCACCATTTTTGTCGACACTTCGAGCATGGTGTTGCGAATCGATATTTGTAATTTGCCAGCTATAAAATGTGCGAGTTAACTCGGATCGCAACGTTCGATAACTTCTGGAAATTCTACTTGACACAGCTATTTTGCTGTTGCTAATAGACGTCCGGTAGCTGAAGGTACGAGTAAGCAGGCCGTCGGATAAAAATCGATAAGTAAAAGCCGTAACCGAAATAATAGTCCAAATATATTTTTCAAAGTTCGGTGGGGCAGTGTTGCGCGTGCAACATTTGGATACTGCGACGCAGTCCCGTCGGGGGCGGACGTTCGTTTCCTAAAGCTGTCCGAGCATTAAATCCGCGATTGAACAGCGCATTAAAGAGCGTGTAACAACGCCGACGGATTCCGGCACGAGCGAGCGCGGCGAGTGCGAATAGTTATTTTCGGGCGCAGCGTTATGTGCAGCCAGCCCGTGTTTATTATTTGCCTAGACTGAAGGCACGTATTCATGAGAGGCTCGCGGGGTCGCCGCCGATCAAAGCGACCGATCAAAACTCCGTCTCCGTCGGGTCGCAACAACTTTCTGCAACCCGCGATAGCGCAGTTACGGCATATAAACAAACAAGACCGCGTGTAGCCGCGGCCCCACGCTGCCAGCTCGTAAATTTGCATCGTTCTCCCCTTTCGCAGTCGACTTCCAGTACAAAGAGCCTCCACACGGAAGCGATAATGGCGCTGGGTCGTTTATCCCCGTGCGCGTGCGCGTTGCCATTTCTGGTCGATCGCCTAGCTATTATTTTCATTAGGGCTCTTTGAATTGCCCTAATCGTTTATCTCGTCGAACGCGCTCTTATAAACGGAGCTTTAACCTTAACAGCAACCTCATTGACAATTTTCCTCTGCTCGTTAACGATTCGTAAATGACAATGACCCTGCCGTGCCGCAGGTTGTTGCTCGAGTAAGTCGTTTGAATGGCACAAGTTTTAGGTCTCCGTATTTCGGACAATTCATTCGCATCGACTCCGTGGTAAACAGTAAATATTTACGGAAAGATATGACTCGAACGACCTGCTGCACGGCGTGGAAAAGCGGTAATGTTGTATAAAATTATGGTAAGTAGATTTACCGTGCCGATGGGAAATGTTACAGGAAACGGTGGCAGACAGCGGGATCTTGGTACGGATGACAAATTTTTGAGGGAGCGGATCTTTTCAGAATGATGAAATGGAAAATCAGTGGAGCGACGCGCAGCGTTCGAACTTCCGCAACGGTTGGAGGCGCCATCTTCGCTGCTCGGTAAAGATGGCGCTCCGGTGGCGGTCGAACAGCTGAGTGGCGAGTGGAATATCTGTGGAAACGGAGTGCACGGCGAGCAGACGTTCTGTTCTCCGTGCTCGGCCAGATCGGCAGTAAACAGCTGGCGACGCGATGCGTCAGAGCAAAATGTCGAACGGGACTGCGCCGAGCTAGTTGTCCCCCCTCCCCTACCTTCGCTGCCAGAGGCACGGTGCAAGAGCTACGAGAAAAAGTGTCTGTTCGTCGGGGACTGTGGTGTCGAAGCCGTCGGGAACAGGAGTCGCGAGCACCGCAGGCAACAGCGTCCGTGCCGAGGTTCGTGAACGGGATTCGCGAACGAGAAAATACGCGGCGAAAGTGTCGTTTCCTTTGTTCCCCTACGTGAAAACGTTCTCTGCGCATAGGTTCCCGTGCGTGTGGCGCAGCGTTGTTTGTTGTGGTCGGTACGTCACTCTCGGCGTACACACGGGTCTCTCTCGGTCCGGATAGGGAACGAGCTCTGCCTACCTGGCCGAGTGTGAATTCCGGTCGCGACAGGTCTTCCTCGGACAGCGACCGCCGGATAAAACGGATTCGTCGTTTCGTCCCGGAGCTTGAAACGTCCCTGGCAACCGAGGCAAGATCGCTGGCCTTTCGTGTACGCGCGAGTGCTTTGTTTTGGCGAGCAGCTGATCCGGGACTAGACTCGTTCCGCGTCGGGCCCTGTCCATCGCCGTCGTCGTCCCGAAATCCGGCGGACAACGGAGCTCGGACGGAAAACCCGTCTCCCGTGAACAGTGCGTTTCGAAGGGTCGAAACATTGCTGCGAGAGAAGAAGATCCGTTATACCACGGAAAAACGGAAGACGCGCGATCGACCGATGCGTACGGGACACAACAGTGCGGCTCGATGACAGGCGAACCAACTTCGCCGAGAGTGTTCGTCGAGGTGCTCGAGAGACGAATCGACGGGAGTCCACGGGGAGCCTGTTCGTTCTTGTTTCCAAGGGAGAGAGTGCGTTGATCGACGCCCGAGCAGTACGGGTGAACTCCTCGCTGCCGTCCTGTAAATAACGATCGACCGTTGCCACCGCGCGAGACTGTTTCTTTTCGTGCGACTATACAACGTACGAGCAGTTCCCGAGGGAAGCACAGTCGACCCTGTCCCGACGCAGCTACGTCCTGTCGAGTTCATTTCGCTGGCATAGGCTTTCCGCGGGGGCAGCCGAACCAATCACTGCTACCAACGTAGCTGCGCGTATATAGATATAGGGAGTGCGTCTGTATAGGCACTCTGGTCTACAGAAGGAGATAGTCGGTCTCCCGGTCCTCGTCTAGACCGTTCGCCGCGGGTTCGCGCGGGATCATTCGATCCCTGTGAACTGTTTCGAACGGAGGGGTGCGCACGGATCGAAAACCGTGTCCCGGCTTTCTGTGAATCGACGAGGATCGGTTCCGTGGCCGTGATCGATGTGGCATAAGAGACCCGAAAGGGACGCATCAGCTCGCGCTGGCAAAACGGGGGTACGGCAGCGATCGAGCTGACTATACTGGAGTCGAGCCGAGGTGACCAGGGGTCCTCGAACAAGGACGGTACCTGGCAGCATCTAAGTCACGCCGGATGCCCGTCGGGTCCTTGAGGCGGGCCGGCCGTTTCAATCGTGTCCTCGCTACGGAAGGAGCCACACCGGCCCCAAAATGCTGTACATATTCCACGTGGACACCGGCACCACCATCACCTTCGACATCAAGCTGGCGCTCCAAACGTGAGTAACTCCAACTTCGGGGACCAGCATGGGGTCGCTGTTTACTGTAAACAATCGTCCAGAAGTCGGTCGCGCCTGACCTGAATACTATTTTCCAGTTTACGATGACCTTTTTTTAACGATCTCGCGACTTTACTGGTATTTTGTGTATCTTTTCATGATTGCTTTTAAGTTTGCGTTCTACTGTTATACGTACAAGTAAATATATGTTAGATGTTTAATTGTATTTAGATTTTAAACAGTGAATAGTTTACAGCGATTTAAAATTTAAGAAGGATTGTAAAAATATGATTACACATATTTTTAACAAGAATCGGACCTTTTTTACAAACTGAAATTATATATTAGAAATTAAATTTGTATTAGAAAGAGGTCGATATACGTAGAAATATTGTCAATTTCGGTCACATATTACTGCGTTCTGGATTATTGTTCAGTGACAAGAGTGAAGTTTGCATGCTTTCGGGGGTTGCAAATTTTGGTTAAAGCTGGATTTTAACTTATGACTTGGAAATATAGAAAATCTTTCGAAAATTGGAGCGTCCCTTGATTTTTATAATTTTATTAATTTTCCACAACGTTTATACAACATTACAGTTGTTTACTATTACAATTGTAATATAATTTATAATTGCAATTATTGTAATCGCCTGAGAAAGTAGAAATTGTGATCTACATGCATATTTTGTTGCCTGTTAAATATTAAACATGAAGCAACATTTATACTGTATCTGATTAAGTACATATTGGATTTGGATTCTCTGAAGGAGAAATAACAATGCGTTTCTGTGAAGGATAT
The DNA here is from genome assembly GCA_028455555.1 of Augochlorella aurata. Classification (NCBI taxonomy): domain Eukaryota; kingdom Metazoa; phylum Arthropoda; class Insecta; order Hymenoptera; family Halictidae; genus Augochlorella; species Augochlorella aurata. Next base: position 4,872,046 of record CM052157.1, on the reverse strand, counting down.
AAATACCATTCGATTTACTTTAGATCAATCAGTGAACTTAATTAAGTTACGCTGTATTAAACGAAAATAATCATTGTCCTGCAATTAGGATCTTTACAACATTGCACAGGACGGGGTCATTAAAAGCGTATTAAAAATCAATGGTGGCTCTGTTTCTTATAATAGCGAAATCAATTTATGTGACTGTTACACAGTGTAGTGCACACGTACGTGTATCTAGAGTAAGACTTCGGGCACAGACTAGACTCTACAGCAAACTTAGTACGTATCCAGCACGCTCGTTTAAGCAGAAAAAATGTGGAACAGGTTATTGAATTGGAATCGTGGAAAAAAATAAGTACCTATAAAGATCATGCTAAATCAATTTCTGCGAATGTTACTGATGTAGTTAATGGAGCCTATGACAGAGTACTATCATGTAAAACAGGAAATATGATAGTCCCGATGCTAGGATCATATAAAGTCAATTTATTCAATTGGTGTAGCATGTAGAATTGTTTCACAACATGATACGATGCGAGCCTCGACAAATACTGATCCACCTTTATTATTCATAAACTGCAGAGGTATAAAATTGTTATTGCGCATAAAGATGACCGATTTATTTGCAAAAGCAGTGTTGTCACCCTCGTTATCATTCGGGAACTCTTCGTTAATGTCTCTATCTGCAAAAGCCACTGTTTGTTATCTATATACTTAGCTGGCCGATCGGACTATAAACTATCTATTTGTTTAGACATAAATAGCCCCGACTCCGCCGCTAAAAAACGCTAAAGTTACAGAAAGGATAGCTACCGAGATAATCACGTGGCGTTTCCATGGGCTGATTTCCGTAAACACTGGCAATCCGCTTATAAAGCTTTCGAAATCACAGGGAATAGTTAAATCCACTCCCACGCGTGACGTAGGTGGGCCGACAGCCGCGAGGCATGTCGTTCCTCGGCTTTCTAAAAATACGAAAAATTTATCCCATCGTCCATTGGCTCGCGCAAGACAATAGGCAACTACGGGGTGCTCCCTTTGCCACGATTCGTAACTTATCGTTGCCGTTTCGACGTATCTTTCCCACTTAATTTCAACATCTTTATCGCGAAGATATACGATTCGATCGCACAGCGAAACGTGTCCGGACACGTTCTTAACACCACGGTTTTGAACAAATGAATCACTCGCACGGAACGATTAAGTAAACAATTGCAGGTCAAGAGGAAACCCAAGCTATCGAACGACGCGCAGACATAACTGTTAGCGGGCATCGATCGAAATTACTTACGCGCCGACCTGTTACCCCGAAAATCGCGTTTCGGTCAACTTTTTGGGAAAAGGCCGCACCCTGCTGCATGGTATAAATTAATGCAAAAAAATACACCGTCGACGGAGTCGAGCAACACCCCACGGACCGTTCTTTAATACCCGATATCTGTTATTCTCGTCCTATAAATATCCCCCTCCACTTCCGTCCATTCCTTTGCGCGACAACAGCGGCCATTCGACGCCCTTCATTCACTTCCTTCGACCACCCTAACCGCACGCGGAATATCGAGCAGGTAATTGGCGCCGCCCTAAATATCCATTTTCCACCGAAGAATATTGACCGGCCGCGTCCGAGCGAAAACAACGCGCCGAAACTTTTCCATCGACCGATCGTTTTCGCGTCTCGTATGTAGCACGAGCGGCAATCGTGCACTGTTCCACGGACATTTAATTAACCGCTCGGTCGTGGAATTAAGCGATGATCCTCGCGGAAGTGTTTCTCCAACTGCACGCGCGCTCGATAGCGATTCTTACCGAACACCGACCTAGTTCGATTCCATTGAAAAATCACAAATAAACTTCCACGAGGGATCACGTTTTTTACAGGATCCATCGAACGAGAAAGCGTTCGTTTTTATCGATCGCGTTAAAAAGCGTCGGTTGAGGAATCGTTTCTTTCGAGGTTATTGTTCACGTTTTACGGACTTCTGCAAGGATCTGGAGGAGGCTACGGGGTTCGCAATTAGGGTACAGTTACTTAGGGAGTTGTATGCACAAAGCCGTTTAAAGCGCAGATCAAGGAAATGATTTACTGCGTCAACTAGATGGCTCTTGCTTTTGCCATAGAAGAGGGGAGGTTAGTCGATTCACCGAGGAGCTGTGATTAGCAGCTGTGAGTCACAATTAAAGTACAGTTAAGACCTGTGAAAGACAAATTAAGGAAACGATTCCTATCATTGATCGGTCGGTTCGTCGTTAGTGTCCACGTTTCCGTGGCTGCGCTATAAACGCATAAAAATCCCACAGCCTATTCTTCGAGGACCCATTGGCAGCCATGAATCACGATTCACAGTTAGAGCACGGTTACTTCGATCCTTAAAATCCGGATGAAGGAAATCGTTTATTTTATCGGCTGGAGGCTTCGTCATTAACAGCCACAATCTATTCATCAAGAATCCATTGATGGCTGCGAGCCGTCGCACGCAAATTAGGGTATACACCTACTCGATCGTTCTTACAGCACCCTGCTAATTCAAATTGGACCTTCAAATTGGACCTTTGAATGGTATGGCGAGTTCCCGTCGCAATTCAAGTCTCAATTTAGCAGCACCGCGAACCAAGGCTCGCGCAATCTCTGGCAGACAGAAATCGCGGATGTTGCGGAACATCTCGCTCGCGAATCGTTCTCCGCTCGTGTTTCCTTTTTTCTGCGCGAGCGTGTGGCCGGTCGTCTTATTTGCGATATCGCAGAGCGGCGCGCTCGATATTATTCCCAGATTAGACTCCCTCGTTAAACCACGGCCGATGCTTATCAGACCAGGCCTGCCACCTCCGAACGCCGGTTTTCCCGGCGCGGAAACTCATTTGTCCGCGGCTCCGCAGCCGTATCTCGCGAATATAGGCCGCATCCTTTCTTGGACTGTCGACGTGCTCGCCGTTTTTGCGAGACCATCGACCGCGGCTCAAGAAAATCTCGCTTCCTTGACCATCTCTTTTACCGGATACTGTTACATCCGGATTAGCGCGGTGATTGTACCCCGGACGAACCACTCTCTGCCCAATGCTGCCGACCGTCCCTTTGTCTAATCCGCGTGAGTAACACTTCGTTACGGTGATTCATTTCGTCGGCCGGATTCGGGACAATTGGATTCGCGATCGCCGGCCGGGGAAACAAAGTTATGGGGATGCTTTTATGGTTTTCGGACCGGGATCGCCCCTCGGCAATTTTCTCGAGACGAGGCTGCACGGTGTCCTGTCCTCCTCGGAGAAAGCTCCTCTTGGAACCATGCTGATCCTACATGATGCGAGATAAGACCTCTTTTGATGATTTATTTAGTGGGATTTTGTTTGGGTCCGCTGCGATACTGAAGCATATTTTAACGACTGCTTTTGGACTTGGTTACTTTGTGGGTGGTTTTTTTGTAATTGTGGAGCAGCGAGAGTTACATTGTAGCGGACCCGGTTCGGCCGCGAAATTCGAGCTTTCTCGAGTGCGTATCGGCGGCCGTTTGTCAAGGGTCGGTCGTAAAAGCGACAAAGTCCAAACCCTGTCGTTTAAAGTCCTCATAGGGGACGACTTTTCTAAATTTGTTTTTCTTAGAGATAATTCTCAATTTGGTAAATTTCCCTCTCCTTTGCAATTCGGACGGAAGGACCGTACATCCCTTGCCATATGAACACTCGAGAGAAAGCGCTCATATTTTCCCTTATTTAGATATCGTAGTATCGTTAGTGTTACTTTCTTGCGTTGTTATTATTGTTACTCAGGGAGAATTTTAATTAGTGCATTACGCTTCCATTCATCTTTATCGCAAATGAGAAAAGTCCACAGTTGCTAGACTCATTTAGCACTTTCATGCAGTTCCAAATCAACAACTAGGTTCAAGTCCTCGACTTAATTCTCCCTTCCAAGAACTACTACCCCCTTCAGTGCTACTATCTGAAATAAAATAAACGTTTGTTGCAAGTAAAGATATTATGAAATACACTTCTACGTTCTTACAATATAAAAGGAATTTCCTGAATTTTCATGTAATCTAATAAACGTTTATTGCAACTAAAGATATCACTCTAAACATCATTAATGAACAATGATCGGTCTATTAAACTACTTCAACGAGAACGTAATTTCTGAGAAACGACAAGGTAGTCCAGAGAGCTACCTGCGAACATCTCTTCAGGGCGTGATGCACGGTGCAATTAAAAATCATTTAGCCGTGATTCGCATTCGCCTCGTTCCGCCGCGCGGTTCTTCAGACACGCAATGATTTTCCCAATCGGCGACGGGATTGGTCGCCGTCAATCATTTAGCAACATCTAACGCGAACAACGACACCGCGTGGAAGCGCCAAGGATCCGCCGAAGGTGAAGTCGTTGCAAAACGATCGATCTATCGCGGACGGACGTGGGCAAGTCGTGCTCGAGAGGCATTTTCTCTCCGGCGTTGTCCGCCTCGCGAACGAGAGACGAGAGACGCTCTCCTCTCGTAGCAGGTGGCAACGAAAATAGTAATGGAATCGGCGCGGGGCAACGTGGGCGGCCATTGGCTTGTGTCGCACACGAGTCTGACCCGCGTCGCGGACAAAACTCGGCCAAGTCCTTAATGCGTGATGCAAACGCTGCATCTCTCGAACCTCTCGCGCCGCGCCGCTTCGAACGGTCGGTCCACTTTTGCACGGCCACGCTGTTTACGAAACTTTCCTTGGAACTTCTCCTCCTTCCTCCGGCCGCCGTTTCCGCTTTATTTCCAGTTTACGCGGAGCCCTAGATAAATCACTTTGATCCTGCACCAGCGGAATCCTTGCCGTCGTCAGAATTTGCTGCTGCTCCGTTTCGCGAGGAAAGCTCGGCAGCGATCGTTCCGGTTTTCAAGATTCGTTTCATTGTGCTCTATCCGCTGGCGAAATCTTGTGGGATTTTCATTTCATAAGGATTTTGTCAGAGTTACGAGGATTTGGATAGTATAAGGTGCTTTAGTCCGGTTTTCGAAAGAGAACAAGCTAGCGATGGTTGCGATTACTTTGTTTCTATTTTCGTGGACGTCGTGGATAGATTACTTTATAGTGGAACGATGTAACTTGTTGCAGTTGATTTTTCGAAGGAGACTAGGAAAAAGTTATTACTTAGTTAAAATTACTACTTGCGCAAGTTGCTTCGAGAATACCAAAATTGCTGGCAAAATTGTTCTTCCAAAGGAGATGCTTTTGAATGCAGTGAAATCTATCGATCACCATTATGAGTCTCTTAAAAATGTTGTTGACGGCTGCGACCTATATGCAGACGAAATCTTATGGAAATTCAATATCTCGACTGTGCCGGCGCATTTTTGTGCTCCATTTGTGGACAACCGAATCTACAAACCGCGCAGTTTCCTCGAATAGTCGCCGCTACGATTACGACCCACGTGTAAATGGCGTGGCCTATTTCGTAAAATTCCAAGAGACCGGCTGTTATCGCTTCCGAGATACGCAAAAAAGTACGACGAAGTTCCTCCCGAAGGCGATAATGGATTTTCGGAGTAATCTGCGGGAAGTATCAAGCTTCTTAAACATTTGTTTACCTTCGTACATCACGTCGGAGTTGTTTTCGCGGTCGGCTAAAATAGGGACGCGAATCTCGCGGATGAAAGTCAAATGATTCCCGTGGAAGGGAACGATATCTCTGGATTAAATTTCGAATAATGCGTCCGCCGCGAGCGTCAACATCGTTCCCTCGTAATCTTCCCTGAGACCTCTCGAAATAGTCCGGATAGGCGAGTAAACGATCGGTTCGGGAGCTCCTTAACGGAGCTGCGAACCCGCTGCAACGCGGAATGCCGGGCTCTCTGGTCGAAAAGACGGCACGGGTGGGATAGAATCTCCGGAGCATTGAATGGAACCGAGATAGATTAATCGTCGGCGACTGAAGACTTCGTTTCATCGACTCGCGTCGCTGAAGACTCTTTTTCTAGCTTTAATTACCTAAACGAGCGAATGGGGAACCGCGCCGCTTTTATCAAAGATCTCGCCGTTTCGAGCGCGGCGATTTCGAATTCAGGCTGAGCATTAGAGGAAGCAGTGAAACTAGCAATTAATATTTATTATGGAGGATCGAGACGGTGCTAATAACTAAAAAATACAAGACATAAACTAACTACAATTTTTATGTAATATACAGGGTGACCCGCATTTTTATACAATATCTCGGCGGCAGTGTGTTCTACAAGCAAAAACAATAAAATGTTATATAACAAAAAGTAGTAGTAGCAATTAGATTATATCTTGTTCACTCTTAAAAATCCTTTACGGATTTTTTGTTACGACAACAATTTACGAGTATTGAATGATAAAAATTGATAAATATTGTAAATTCTATTTCATGCACATTTAAAAGACCGCATCACTGTCATCTATTAAAATAGTCAAACGAATGGGTTATCTTACCTTTCCACCCCTGATTGTACTTTACACTAGTTTCCCTCGATTGTACGGTAGATTCGCCGGGTGTGGTCATTCTACATACAGTGCTGCGAGTTCGACAAACATGTTGCCGGTATCTTGGCCGGCTAACGATGCTATCGGTCCCGAACAAACGATTAACAACTCCCGGACAGTATCCTAAGCAGCACAATCAGGCAGAGCGTTAATAGTATCTGAAACCAGGAGCCGCAACCACGACGCGACACGCAAACGGCTGGCCGCCGATGCAGAAAACAGTCCTCTCTCGGTGTAGTGCTTCCCTTGGTCTCGAAGAAGCAATTAATTTCGAATCGATCGGAGCCAGCCATTTCCTCGGCGGCAGGAACAAGGCGAGCAAGTGTTAACGACGCCGCCTGAAGCCGGTTGACCGGCGCGGACGGAAAACTAATCGCGTCTAATATTAACGAGACCCAATTAGCGACGGCGACGGGACTTCTCCCGGCGAATTGATGCGCGAGTTTCCGGCGTGTTCCGGGAGCGTCCGCTGGAAAACGCGTTCGACGCGCGCCTTCCCGAAACTTTCGAGCCGGGATCAGGGCCGTGCGGTTTAGCGGCACGCTTTGTAATTACGCGAGAAAATAAACGCGACGGAGTAGAAGGCGCCGCGGCGTATCGACACGCATCGTTAATTGCGTCGACGAACGGGGTCGGTGACCGGCGTGGCCGAGCTATCCGTCTTAACGCGCGAATATCGTCGAGGTATTCGTCTTTTCCGCGCGTGGGATCGCGCCGTGGCTGATCCTCCTTCGCGAGAAACAGCTGGATCGTGCGCGACGCGACGTCTCGAGACGTCGGGATCTATCCGTCACGCCGGCGGACGAGAATCAATCGACGCATCGAAGCGGCCGCGTGGGCGGCTGCCGATTGATCAGAACCCATCGCCGCGGTCTGTTAATGAGCTGATACTGCGATAGATTCGATGGAGATTGGAGGCGCACCGGGCCGTGTCAACACCGTTTTGCAAAACGTCTGCAACGAAGATACGAGCCTGATCGATATCCGCGCGCTACCAGGCCTGCGAGATCCCTCTGCGTAGAATATCCCGGTGGGCGTGGCTTCGGTGCTCTCGATTTTGATCAGGCCAGTGTTTCACTGAGCGATTCGTGCCAATTCCTGCTTCGGATATTCCGGCAGCAGGCTCATCTTTGAGTCTGAAGCTCGAGCATCGGCAACAAGCATTCCTTCTCATGCGAGGACGACATAGAATGCTTTGGTGGGCGGGGCTTTGTTGCTCTCAATTAGAATGGACCTGGGACAGTATTTCGCTGTCAATGCCTGCTTCTGATCTTCCGATCTTCCGCCGCGAGCCTTGCCCGAACTGAAAGGGAGTGTTGTTTCTCCGAAGAATGTCCTCGGTGGGCGTGGCTTTGACGCTCTCAATTCTAATTAAGCTAGGACTATATGTTTCAACGGGCAATTTCTAAGGGCGGCTACGTCAGACTTTCTAATAGGAGCTTCATCTTTGAGGCTGTAGCTCGAGCCTGATTAATAAGCATTCCTTGCCCTACGAGGATAATGGTCCTTTTCACGCGTAGCTCTTTCTCATGAGGCCATTTCAATCTATTCTATGGGCTGTCTTATGGAATCGGGAACAGAAAATTCTCGCACATTTAATGCACACCAGTATTCCTTCTAAAAATGATACTTTAAAAAACCTCCGAAACGAAACCACCTCTCTAGCAATTATGATACCTAATCGACATTTCTGAATGAAGATCCTGGTGAGTCCCGTTCTCCAGGTTGCTGTCCTCGCGGATAGCCTAACAAAGAGCTCGGCAATAACTCAAAAGTGGCTGCATAAATCAGTTTTCTGACAGCAAAGCTGCCACCATGATTCATACCGCGACAAGACTCGAAAGAGCAAAGGTGTCCGACTCAACCGGCACTCGCGGAAACATTATCGTCTAATTAACGTGCCTCCGCACGGGACTAATGTCCCATTTCCCTCAGGTAGCATCGAGACGATATCGAAATGCCACGGTTCACCGTAAAACTCCCGTTGGATCTCGGTATATACAGGGTGGTCTACGCAGTTGTTTCAGCTCGTAACTCAGCATCTTTTTAAAGGCATTTTTGAAAATATCTCGAGAGCTAATAATTTTCTTATACGTTTTGATAAAAAATATGCAGTGGTACTTAGAGAAATGATGCGCTCGTTAATTGCACGTGCACTGGTGCACTTAGAAAGGATCCAAGGACATAGAGAATGTAATGCCCTTCGAGCCTTCATCTTTCTCCTTTGGCATTTCCTCGTAAGTGCATTAATAACGGAGTTACGAGCTGAAACAATTGCGTAGACCACCCTGTATACCCGATCCGCTCGAACGGGGCCTTCTCGGCGTGTTCGGCTCTTCGTTCCTCCGGACTTTCTTTTCTCGAAGGATACATAAAGTGGTTGGTTTGCCAATCCGAGCGCACGCCGAGCGTAACACGGGGATAATGGGCCGAACGAGCGGACGGACACACCGCCGCGAATCGTTTTCTTCATCGGCGATAGTTGCACGCCTACCGGTTTTATTTTCCTAATTCACGCTGGCCTCATTCCGCGCCAACTTTTCCTCGCCTCGCGTACCGTTAACACCGCGCTCGTTCCTCTTGCGACGGGCTGCGTTATATCAGGTCGGAACGAAAGTTCTGCCGCGCCGAAACCGCTCCGTTCTCAGGGGGTATCCTCGCGTAGAACGCGGCCCATTTTTGACCGACTCTCGCAGTTTTCTCGCCGAAGTGCACGGGGCTCGATCCGTGGGACGAAGCTGAACAACTCGAAGTGTAAGATGCGAGTCTTGTGTCGCGAGATATCGAACTGCTTTTGAAACTACTCGCAGTTCTCGCAGAGTCTACCAGTTCGTGGTTGAAACTTAACCCTGGCGTTGTTATGGGAGGGTTATCTGGATTGTAATTGGATTTAATCGATTAAGATATCATTCGAATAAGAAGCTATTCATTCGTGCAAGAATTAATTCAGAAATTGGTTGATTTTAATAAAGATGATGGAATATGGTGCATCATTTTACAATCTCTGTTCGGATAATTTATTCGAATGAAGAGAAAAGAATAAGTGGATAGAATAATTCATGGCGATATGATCGTTATCCGAATAAAATATTCGACTGAAAAGTATTCTTTCAGATAAATAATAATTTTAGATAAATACTTATTCGAGATAATTCGGGTAAATAATTATTTTAGATAAACGTTTATTCCAAATAATTTGTACATTTATCGTAGATAAATATTTATTCGATATAATTTGTATAAGTATTTATTCGCGAGGCAATTGGAGTAAATAACAATTTCAGATAAATATTTATTCGAAGCGATTGCGATAATAGCCAACTTTCGGAGAACGTGGCAAATAAATGTCCGCAAGCATCCAGAGTAAGAATGCCCCATCTGTAACTAGGTTTTCGCGAGGCAGGCTGAATTAAACGATATAATTTCCTTGTTTGCGCACGTACCCTCCCCTCGGCATCATCGCGATGATAAATGAAGCGGACGAGACAGAAATTTATATAGGAATGTCTCCGGCTTCCGCCTCGCTCGCTCGTTCCCACTCTATATTTCTCTCTCTCTCTCTCTCTCTCTCTCTCTCTCTCTCTCTCTCGCTCTCGCTCTCGCTCTCGCTCTCTGTCCGCCTGGTATCGCTATCATTATTGATATCGCGGGGCTTTACTGGGCCAAAGGACACGAGGACGGCATCCCACTTCCTTATCGAAAAAGGTGAGGTTCGCAGGCGGCGCGGGCTCTACAGGCTAACCTAATGGCAGCGAGCGTTCATCGATAATCCGTCGCGACCCGCGGCAAACATTTCCAAGAAGCTTGCGAGGGCGACCATTAGTAAAACCAGAAAACGGTATCGCAGCGATTCGCGCGCTCGATCGTTCCGCTTCGCTTCAATGGCCAAACAGTTTAGCTCTTCGAATCGAGCAAATAATGGTACTTTCTTCCGATGAAAGCGACCTGCGGGGGATGCTCCGCCGTGAAACTAATCCGCGGGTAAAACAATCGCAGCGAGTGGAACTTCTCTTTGGCTAACCCAGAAAGTTCCGAGAACCTTTTTTCGCATCTCACCGGTTTACAGAGTGGTCTGGACAGCTGTAATTTATGGTCAAAACTCAATTTTTAAACTTCCATGTCCGCACGAAGTTTGTTTTCTCTCTCGAACGAGAACCTTTTAACGCGTTGGCTGCCTCGCGGTAAACGTTCGCCGTGACGTGTCTGTTAAAACTTATTATTGTTAACGAAATTAAATTACCTTTACTCATCATAATTTATTTATTTAAAGGAAAAGAAATATAGGCGTATAGAAAAAATTTTTTCAAAATAAGCTTGACCCTCGAAATTCAAAATATCAGATCTCTTAGACGAGTATATTCGTCAAAATTTGCCGCTTAAATTGCAATTTTAGTGAAAATATTCGTACATTTATTCCCAATAGAATAAAACATACAAAAACGAACAACCAAAGGAATCTAAGTAATTGAGCTAACCTAAGTGAGAAAGCTAACTAGTTCAATCTGTGGCCGCAAGGGAAAACGTCACAGCTCCGAACGCTTCAAGTTATCGCATTAATTGAACTATAGCTACGTATCCGTCAGAGAGGACTTGGCGAAAACAATTCCTACAGACTGGAAAGAATTATGCAATTTGAAGCACTACTAATGCGAGGCATTAGCGATCAGAACATCGAGCGTAAACACCTCGAAAGTGAAAACAGGTGACGCGCGCGGCGTTCTTCCTTGGGATCACAGAAATGACTACAGTATTGTGGGAATTTCCGGAGTCGACGTCGAACGCGCTAACGAACCTCCGGCGGCGCAGATAGTCGCGGATTTCCGAGCGAGGCACTCGAAACGTTCTTAACTCGGCTTGCCCGCGTCGACGGAGGCCATAAACGCGCGCGTAAAAGGAATTGGAACGGAGTTGTCGTCAACACCCTCGTCGAGGCTAAATAACGCACAAGGAGAACTCTTTGTCCGCGGCGAGGACGACGCGAGTCGCATCGCGTATTAATTATAAATGGTGCATTGAGGCGGGAGAAGCGGGAGAAGCGTAGCCACGCGGAGCATAACCGAGGAACCATGCAGTTTTTATTCATTAATCCGAGCTATTTGCTCTGCTCGCCACGCGTTTCGCGGCGCCCTCCTCCTCCTCCCCTGCTCTCGTCGCATCCGCCACAGCTATTGGGTTCCACGCTGGATGAATATCACCTTGAAGTAATTACCGGGTTCCGAGCCGCAACCTTATCCTACTCAATCGAATTACGGCTCCAGTTTTCGTATCGCGCTGCCGGGATTAATCGATCCGCGTTCGATCGGATCCGCGCGTTCGCCGGCGGAATACGCTGATATCTTTGAAGCCAGGGCCGAAAATACCGCCGCATCCTACGTGCCGCGGACTAATTTACAGAGACGCGTGCCGCGGATCGATTCCTCCGACACGGAACTAGAGGCAGAGCCAGGGCGTACACCTGTGTCTAGGCTAACGTTACTCGCGGATTCGTTCGCACGATTCGATACGCAGTCTTCTGTTCGCTGCTCGGGTTGCGGCGATAACTCGCTGTCGATAATTAGACCGCGGATTTCCTTGTGGTTCCGCCGCCCGTGAAACACTGCGAGATGCGAACTGCGTTTAGTGGCGGCTTCGATTTATTCGTACACTACTGCTGGAGATTCTCTAATTGGCTGGATACTTCGTTTTTTAATATTTTATGTACCGGGATTAAGCGGAGCGAAATTTTGTTCGGATGACGGACGAAGATAACGAATAAAATGTTATTCGATATTATCGACTGAATATTTGATCGAATATTTTAGCCGAATGTTATTTTATTCGACTCTATCGATTAAATATTCTATGGAACGATAATTTGTCCAGCTAAAAATTTATTCGAGTAGGAATTTATTCGTATAGGAATTTATGCAGAAAATAATTGAATGAATGATGATTGATTTGAATAGATAATAATAATTGATTTATTTCTTCCGTATTATTTTCGAATTGTTCAAATAAAGAATCATTCGTATAAATAAATAGGATAATTTATGACGAATTATTCGAATAAAATATTCGACTGAAATGAATTCATTTGGATAATTATCTTGGATAAATGTTGCAAGTGTTAATAATAACTATGAAAAGAGTATGGACCAGCATCTTCTTAACAGATAGGATTTTCGAATCTTTCTATTTCTATTTGACGTAAAAGATTTTCTGCGACGTTTATTAGCAAAGCAACATGGTTTCGTGAAATGCACCTCTGTGCTGTAGAATTTGTTCAAAAGCGGGATTTCAAAAGTTTCATGTTGGAGCGCCCATTTGATTAATACCCACGTGAAACTGAATTTCTTGCATTACGAATTCGCAGCTCGTTTCCTTTCGTTCCAGTGAACGGATTAGATAAACATCGTTAATCCATGCTAAGCAGTGTCGGACGAAAAACCTGTCCATTTTCGCTCGCTCTTTTTAGTCATTGTCAGTCGGTATGATTATATAATATTTACTTTTACCTTGCATCGCACTATCACTTCGCAACAACTTTCTGCGCGCGCCGTCTCCGATCTGAGAACCGATCTCGGGGAAACCTTCGAATAATTTTTATTTGTCTAAATACTGTCGTGTGAACTTGTTCAAAAATTGCGATTGCTTTGGATTAGATCGTAGATCATAGACACGTATCTTTCTGCCTTTAATGAACACCGTAAGAAGGTTAAAGCTTCGCGATGGGGTAAAGTTTAGCCACCAACCGTATTTTATAAAATTGAGTAAAAACATTAAATGTTTGTATCTCTTTCAAATCTTAATAAAATTAAGAAATTTAAAAGTGATAGACTTCCTCATTCGGTCATCAAGCAACACCATTTAAAACGCCGAGATCTCTCAGCATGGTTGGCTAATTGTTAATTCAATTCTTTGGATGCGCCTGCATTGCAAATAAAACTAGCCTGTAATTTTCTATCGTAAAATGAAAAACTCGCCGGCGATTAGAGGGTTAATTAACCGCAACCGAATTGACGAATGTGGGAAACGTTCGACATGGTGATCCTTTCCGTGCAAGTACACCGAGCGTCGTAGTAAATAGAGAGGAACGGATAGTCGCGTTCGAGATCGAAAGTAGGCTCGCGAATCACCAGGATGCTTGTCTTTTTGCCCTTTCTCTCTCTCTCTCTCTCTCTCTCTCTCTCTCTCTCTCTCTCTC
>CM052157.1:4830980-4858317 GCA_028455555.1 Augochlorella aurata | reverse complement strand
CTAGATCTCCAGAAAAAGTCTTCCCGGTTTCCCCGCCAATTAGTCGCGACTTTTGTTGGCTCGTCGAAGAGTACGCCGAGAGATCTTTGATACGGCCAGAGATAATCTTGACCTTAATCGCGACATCGACGACGCCGAAGCTGTACAACTGGCCCGGTTTATTGCGGAATTCATTATATGCCGGGATTACGTGCTGTAAACGGTTCATCCCGCCCCGGGGGATCCTGTTTTGGGCTTAGAAGACATTCGAGGATAGGCTTTGATCCTATTTTTTGATACCGGCGAAAGAAAGTTGCTTCTTTTTTTCTCTCTCTTTCTCTCTCTTGGTAAATGATGATCTGAAAGTCTCGAGTGCTTCAGGAACTTATGAAATACGAGCCGCGAGTACGTTTCTCAGGCCGATCATTAACCCATTTTCTATTTCTGCATAGTGTGAAATTGTTCGGTCCGCTTTGTTCGTGATGCGAGAGACGCGTTTGCTACCTGATTTTATGTTTCACGCAAGGAAAATCATGTTAATTCGATCTACGCTGCTGTCTCGGCCTTACTTGGGCGAGACGTGTTCCATGGAATCTTCTAACTAGTCTGAAGATCTTTTTATACGGCCGATAAATTTTCTCGATCGATTCATAAACAGAACTTCTACCAACCCCGTATTTTGCAGATTCGCGATGCAGATTTCTAACGATAACTTATTAACCTGTTAGCCTAAAATGTGCCGCAAAGAAAAGATTAGGTGTTTAATCGTTCTAGTTGTTCGCACTGTATACAGTTTCCTCGTAATAATTATTTATAATTATTACGAGGAGACTGCTCGATTATGCTCGTCGCAACAAGAAATATTGCCACTCCTTCGTGATGAGTATACTCGTCGAAAATAGCTGACTGGTTAAATAAGAACACTATTCTATTCTGTTCTGTTAAACTGGAATCGAATTCTGTTCTCTCGCCATCAATATTTAAACATTAAAGCGCGCGAAAAATATGAATTTTCTCTTCTTCGAAGAGACGATTGCAATCGAGAAATGTACTCGAATTTCTCTGCTATCTTCGCAGTTTTGCGTTTGATTTATCTATTCTCACCTTAAAAGATAAACAGACCAATTATGAAGATCGTTGTCTCGAAATAAATGCCGGCAGTGAACACAGAAGATCGAAGGATGATCTCGAAATGCATCAGGCAACTGATAGCCGAGTATCGCCGTGTCCATAAATCACTTTTGTGCTAATTCGATCATATTGTAATTCAATTTCACAATTTAATTACGTTGCATTTCCATTACGTAGTAATTCAACGTTGCAATACAATTACATAATTCAAACCTTTCACTTAATTCAACTGCTAATTATTTCAATCGCGAGGGTAATTCAAATACGGTGCCATTGATATACGATGTGTGTAATTGATTCTTGAAATTACAATCCAGGACTTCGATAACATTTTTCTGTTTTTTTTTTGTTTGTAAACTCCCTTTTTCTCTTATTTTTTCTACTTTCCTTATTTTTGAATTCGTAATCTTAATTCAATTACATCCAAATTCGTAATCTTAATTCAATTATATCCAAATTCGTCATCTTAATGCAATTATATCCGAATTCGTAATTTTAATTCAATTATATCCGAATTCGTAATCTTAATTAAATTACATCAAAATTCGTTATCTTAATTCAATTACATCCTAATTCGTAACCTTAATTCAATTACATCCTAATTCGCAATTAATGTGATCGAATTACTTGCCGTAATTGCGCCCCTTTGCAATTACGGATTACATCGTAACTCGATCGAGCGGATATCAGAATTACTAATTGCAATGCGATCGAATCCCAGTGTAATTGAATTACTTTCTAATTAGAACTCCTCGAGTATTTCAATTGTAATTCCGCCCAACTCCGCCACAGATTGACGAACCAACCCGAAACGCCCGATCGATCGGGCGCGTTCAATTTTCCGTCCGTTTTGCCGTCACTTTCTTATTGTTCTATACTAATTGGCCCGTTGTTTTTCGTTGTTGCAGGGTGTCCCAGCTGATGGAAGCGATCGAGAGAGAATGCGGCGTGCTAGCGGCGCACCAGGTGCTCCTGATGAGCGGAGGCGAAAGCCTGGAACCGAACGCGCGTGTATGCTCGTACTCGGCCGGAACCGACACGAATCCGATCTATTTGTTCAGCAAGGCCGCCATTGAGAGCCAGGTTCCACCCACGCCGAGCATAGATTATGGCACCGGTGAGTGTAGAGCTTCTTCACCTGTGAATATCCGTAGCCTATCGCGGTCCGCTGGCTTTTCTTCTTGCGTTTCCTGTCTGCGTTCGCTCGCCAAGCCAAGCCAAACAAATAAAACGCACGCGCGCACGCCGCTTCGCCGCGAGAAACAGCAAACCCCGTGTCTCGACCAAGTTCGCTAGATTTTCACCAAAGACACGACGTATTCATTAACCTGCTTGCAAATATTCTAACGCTTCTCGAGCTTTTATGAATAATTATCGGGCGGTTGCCCTTGCGGCGATGCTGTTGAGGATCTGACGGCCTGCGTGGATGCCTTTGTTTGGATTCTTGCATAGTGATCGCCCTTTGCCTGCTTCTCAAACTATCTTTTTGACATCGACGTAAATCTACTTATTGAATTTAATGGAAAAGAGGATATTCGACACAGGGTATTCTCTTTTTCACTTTTGTAAACCTATGTGTTAGAGATCAACGCTGATTCTCTTTATTTAAATTAATACAGATGGCTAATGATTTATCCTAGCTGCTAAAAGATCACTTTTGCGAATTGTCTTACTTAAAAGATTACTTAAACGAACTATAAACTTAAACAACCGCAAATTTCTCTATTAAAAACGGAAATACATTAGCGTACCTGTCTCTTTCAATCGCCACAGGATATTTGAATAATGCACGAAGATCCGCAGTCTATTCTAACATCCTCATCGCTGGTTAAGCTTGCGAAATCAGGAGCAGCTAGGTCAGAAAACTGCTGCCAAACCTAAAAGAATAGACCTTTCAACCGGCATCAAAGAATACCCGCCTCGAGCTATTTCGCAAAAGTTCCGCCGAGGAATATCGGATCATCTAAAGAGCAGCATCAGATTAAACGCGAACGCTCGGAACATCGGTACCTCCGCGTATCCAGCGAATAATTTCCTTTCCGCCGCGGGACCAAAGAGAGGAGCCGGCCGTGTAAAACGTCGAGAGACCGCGGGCTGTCGTAAAATTTTCGCGGAGTCAAGGGAAACGGCTTTCGCGGGCCTTTTTACGAGCGGGATCCTTGGAGCGCGGATTCGCAATCGATGGGCGACGACGACGATCGCGTTCGCTGCTGCCTCTGTTCTCATCCTCCTTTCGCGGAATATCTTTCCGTTGTGTTCGCGATCCTGTTTCCTCGAATTCCGAGTTCCCGGCGGAGAACGGCAGCGGGAAGCCCGCGGTCCGCGCGCAACAGATTTTGCATCATAATACTGCATTTGCATACCGCGGAACTAAGGAGCAGGCTTACATAACGAATCTATTCGTAGTGATTCGCGAGCTTCGCGTAATCCCGATCATACGCGGACCCGTTCAATTTAGCGGACGGCCTGTGCAATCGGGGCACTTACTCAATCCGCGTCTGTTTTTAACCCTCGCGGGATCGTTGCTTCGAAATTCGCCCGTTTTCTGTTCCCCGCTGCGGAGTTCCTCGATTCTACGCTACCGTGTTGCCATCTTACGATCTCGTTCGAATCGCCAGCTTCTTATTCGGACGGACTCCGTCGGATGCGAACCCAAAATCCACGCGAACAAGCGCTTTGTGCGACGATTTTTAAGGGCGTGTGAAGGTTGCCACGCCGATTGCCAAACTGGCTGTCTAAAAATGTCCGCGAAATGACAGCTATTTATTAACAAAACCGCTGCTGAAGATTCAGCCGGCACCTCCCCTTTGTCCTTGCGAGAGAGAATGTTTGCGCAACTGTGTTCTTTCTTTTCGTTGCTGAAGATCGGAATTTAACGTCTCATCCTCGACGATTGTTTCAATCGTTTTTAGAACCTTGTAGAATTTATGCGAATTCGTGAGAGGAGATCTGAAGCAACTAATGCAAATCCAATCTGAAGATTTTCCTTATTTTTCTATCTTTATATATTGCTATAAAACGGAAACCGTTTAATATTTCCCAAGCTTCTTTGCCTTCCGAAAAACAGTAAAAAGCCTGTGTATTAATTATTAATACCAATATATCATTTAAATGACTACCATGACTGGCGAAAGAGCAGAACTTTAAAAATAGCATTTATACATTAAACATGCGAAAAGGGAGATTTGGTATGCACCGACCTAATAAATAATAATGACAAAAATAAAGTAACGTCTCACCGTGTGCCGTCAGAATCATTTTCACAGTTAGCGCAAAGTTGCTCGCATCCTCCAGGAAACGAGACTTTCCGTTGTCTCTGCGGTCCGCGAGCAGGGCCCGCCCTCGGCCCGTTACCTTCCGCGCTGACGAAAAATAACCAAACGAGCGGCTGACGTCTCCCATTGTACCCGTTTACGGTACCGTGAGCCCTCGCGGTCGCCGACGGAGACAAAGACAACCTTCGCGGCCGGCGTCGCACGGATATCGTTGTCGTCGAGCTGATATCATCTACCTAACTCTTTTTTTCCGCCTCTCCCTCCCGGCCCGCGCGCCCGTCGATAAGGATCGTTATTAGCTGCGTCCTTCCGGCACGATTCTCGGCTAACGAAGGCAGCGTAGTGTCGCCGAGACCGCCTCCTCTGCCTCTGCTCTAGCGACCATCTTGTCGGCAGATATTATTTTCGTCACGCACGCGTTTCCTAGCATGATGCTGCGCGCGTGATTCGTGCCGCCTGCAAATGAAAGCCTGGTGCCGTTAGCGGCCAGGATCATACGCCTAACCGGCGACCAGCGTGCTTAGGTAATATTCACTGTTACACAACGCTCGACGAACACGTTGTGCATTTTATTAGTTTGCGGAAAAATAGAGTGGCAAGCGCCGCTATGACAGAGTTCGGGCATTATTCGAATAACGATTTCGATCAATTCTCTTCGGATGCAATTTCTTGCTCGAATTTAAATCAATTCTATGAATAAAAATTTATCCTAATAACAATTTGGGATATTAGATGTGCGAGCGCTTTCTACGCGGACTGTAGACCTTTAATCTACTTAGCCTGCACACAAAGATTTCTAGTTTGCTGAGAAAACACCGCTCGAGCTATCAAAACCTTGACCATTTCCATCGCGGCCCCTACTTCGCCCGTTTTCGACCCCCGCGGTTCGACGTCGATAAGTCTCGAAGACAGGGCGTCTAGACGCTTGGCGTCTCGGAAACCAGGTCAGCGACGTGCTCCACCTGGAGCCGCTGTCCGTCGATTCGAAGCTAGGCTCGCCGGAACGAGGCGTTCAACGAAACGTTAACCGCGCGCGATTTCCATACCGTTACACCGGCGAACGCTCGGCCATACATTCGACTAGCTATTACACCTCTCGATTCTAACTTACAACTCGCAGCCATTACCGCGAGCTATGATCTCGCCGTGGACTCTTTGCTTGTGTTCTCTCCGGGCAGTTCGCTTGTGTTCCTAGGCGATTCGGCCGCAAATCAGACGCGTTACGAGCCCTCTACCTGGAAACGTCCGCCCGGAACATAGCAATCGCGGCCGGGAATCGTACGCGGTCCCTCGTTGCCTCGAGTTTCGCGGTGTCTCTAAATTTCATTCGATATCCAAGCTGTTAGGCTGTTTATGCGAGTTTAAACCGTCGAGCGTACCCTTCCGACCGTGTTCCCGGCATTAGAGCCACGATTATTGCGCGCAATTTGTACGTATCTGGTTAGTCCGACGACTCCGCTGCGGATCTTTATGCAAATTCGCGATTTCGTGCGTTGCTTTACGAAAATTAGAATCGAAGAACCGTTTCCTTCGTTAACGGAAGGATCATTTAACTCTTCGAGGTAGACGATTTTTATTAGAACCTAGATTGCACGGAATGTTTTTGATTATGCAAATATCCGCATAATTCGCCATCCTTAATCACAACTGTCAACAACTTACCAATGCGTTTTGACTTGTGTAAATGTTTGTTTCAGCTTTTTTACACATTTACTAGTAGCATTGCCGACTAATTAAAACGTTAAATTGTATAACTAGATGAATTAAAATACATCTCATCGTGCATAGATAGCTAAGGACCTCTGATCTCCAAGAGTAAGGCGAAAAGAAGATACAAACGCTATTGGAACTGGTCATTTCGCTTGTTTTCTTGCGATTGGAAACGTACCACGGTATCGATAAGAATTCTTTTGTAATTTCTATTTTTACCAGCGTGAGACTAAATAAGGAATAAAAGTCGCCGTGGTTAGGAGGTTAAAGGAACTATGAAAACGAATCACCGGTTCGAATTACTTATGTATAACAATAGCTTAGTCAGATGCGATAACTTTGTCGGAGCAGCACCTCGCCGGTCAAAGCGTTAAACGCGAACACTCGCGGCAGGAATAATTACTTAACGCTCATGAATACTGGAACACGATAACGAAGGATTTTAAGGGAACCCGTGTAACAGGATGCGAGCTGCGTGACCATCTGTTTTCCCATCATGCGCGCCGGTGTCCGGCATTCTTCCCGCGGCAATTCCTCCGGTTTCTTTCCCGGTTTTTCTCGTTCGGAACCGTGAAAGAATTTTCGTTCATTTCCATTCCTTTCCGTCCGGCTATTTCATCCTCGTAGCCTCGGGTTTCATGCGGTAATTCACGTTCCTCGACGCGTACCGGTAATGCGACCGCAGGGAGAGAGACGCGAGGAGAGAAAGAGAGAGAGGGAGAGCACTCATAGCGCACGCTGCGAGATGCAACGAGATGCACCTCGCGGTGTGACCGCTGCAACCGGCTCCCGATGAAGTAACGATCAAGTTCGCTCTTATCGCCCCGCACTTTCGATTTTCCGTGCGCCAAGCTGGCTGCGCCGCGTCTCGCGATCCATACGATCCATTTCTCGATCGCCGTGCCTCGAAAATTTTATTCGGATTTACTTTATGAATCGCAGCTGATAATTTCTTCTTAAAACTGACGGTATCGAGTGCAATGGATATTTGTTTTATACAATTGTTAAAGGATAGTCTTAAATGAGAGTTAATAAGATACCTAGTAATATGTAAAACGTTGAGAACTTATGATTTAGTCAGTAATTATTTAAAGCGAATTAACTGGAAAGTAGAAAGTAATTATCGTAACAGATTCACCTTATTAGGATTAAGCCTAATGCGAAGTTGATATTTGTTGCTACGATCACTTATTAAATTTAAACTATTCTAGACAAGTGTCGATATTGATCACTTACGTAAAATAGATTTTCGAGAAATTGTTCCTGCGACATTTCCCAGAACGTTTTAAGTTCAGCTCGAAAAAGAGATCGTCGCTCAATCTCATTTCTGTCGAAAGTTGCACGATTTCGACGCGGACTTGACCATTTTTCCGTGCCGTGCGTCGCGCGAGTCCGGGTCCCCAGGTGCATCTTTTTCCTCGGTCGTTTTTGCCGTGGCCTCATCGTCGGCGTCGCAGAGCGTCACGGCCGACTTGTTCTTTCCTTTAATCAGCGAGCCGAGAGCTCGTCGCGAGAAAAAGAGAAGGAGAAGCGCGATCGGTAATCGACTGTCCCTTTCTTATCGGCCTCGGTTTCGAGGAACGATCGCAGACGCAACAAGACTTTGACCCCCGTCAACGAGGCCTCGTGACCATCTTCGACCTGATTCTTTTATCCGGCGGATAACGATCTGCGGCCTAACGTCTTCTCGCTTCGCTCCTCTATCCTCGACTCTCCCGGCGCTCGTCTACCGTCGAAGCGCGAACCCGTGTGTGTACACGTCGCGCGGGGTTGAATCGGCGTCTTCGTCAATTTCGACGCGAAACTGGGTCAGCCCGCTACGCCGTTTTCTAAGCAAAATTGGTTAATCGACGCCACGTGAGCCGGCCGAGCTGACTCTACCGATCTAACGGACGATGATAGCCAGCTAGACCAGTCGGAAGGACAGCGTTAAAAATAGACGGGCTTATCGTTAAGTCATCGGGACTGAAACCTTCTTTCTTGCGCCTAGCGACTATCGTGCACGCCGCCTCGGAAACCGATTCCCGTGGTTACAGGGAATCACGAAAAACTGCGGCGAGTGCCGTGCGACAGGGCGAAATGAAATAATCTGTTATTTAGACCACTCTTGCCGCGGTTTTAATAACCGTCGCTGAATTAATAAAGAATTGTTCTAACTGGACTTCAATTTACATTTTTATTCGTATTCATCATTGGTTTGTTTATCAAACTGAACGTTTGCCAATGATTTCTTTGTATAAAAGAACAAACAGTGCCTCTTAAAATGTTATTCCAAAAATATCAAGTCTTTAATAATTCTGCTAAAAGATTCTACTTACCTGTCTAGCATAATTAATTTGTATTTTACATTTTCACAAAAAGTGGGATATTTATTCACAGGGTTAAATGGGCAAATATTAGATATTATAGTCATGTTGAAAAATACTTGCAACAATTATGGTTTATTTTCAGTAATAAGTAGAATTTCCTTCAGTAATATGAATGAACTTCATTATTTTGGTAGTGTATATCACGGAGTGTTTCTCGATATCCAATATCAGGCGATATCGGATCGTTAGGATTTCGATTATTTTGTCGTAGGCCGGTTTCATCTAATATCGCTCCTCTTTGCGACAAGCGATTGTTGCTGCTCGGTTACAGATCTATTACTTCGTTTACATTGGGGTCACGTTTCGAACACTGGCGTGACCGAGGATGCGGAGTTGGCACAAACCTTTGATACCAATATCTCGCCGCGAACGATTCTTTCCTCCTCGAATCTCCAAGGACGTGTTTATCTCGCGACGCGCCCGGAAATACATGCAGCCTTGTTTTCCAGGACACGCGGTCTTTTGGACGCCGGTCAAAAGACAGTCCTAAGAAAATCGTCCACGGTTTGGCGGAAGAAACGTCTCGAGAGGGATCTTTGCCATGAAACACGGCCCCGCGGACCTCTCGCTCCGTAAAATGTCAGCGTTTATGGAGAAAAATAGACGAGAAGTCGAGACTCGATGTAGACTGGTCGTTTCGAGGAATACAGAGCGATGTATACAGAACGGGACGCTGATTTCTAGGACAAAGAAACAGAAGTATCAACAAAAGTTTGCGTGGTCTAATGGCTCGGCCGTGTTTTCAGTAGTGACCGATGTCAACACGAACGTGAAACCCAAGCAGGATCGACTTAATGCGTCGTTTCCGAAGCGAAATTGATCTATTCGACCCACGTGTACTACCACTACCAGCGCGAAAGGTCCCTGTAGCCATCGGGCCTCGCAAAAACATGGGACCCGAGCGAAGAAATACGGGTTTGCGTCATGCGGCGTCTCTCGACTGAGTGAGAGATAATTAGATACGTCGCGCTACGTGGCAGAAACTACCCAAAAGCGGTAGAAGAACGTTTTCTGAACGAAGCCGTAGATTTGTGTCCAACCTTCTGATCTCCTTCGATAAGGCCTTTTACGCGTCTGGTCTTATCAACGCGTACTCAATGTACAACTGCGAAACCAATCGACGGAATTAATCGGAGATTATTCCGCCGCGCAAAACTATCCAGTGAAAACGACGCTGGGCCGTGACACGTGTCGCCGAAACTAGGAAACACGCGCACATAAATTTTGGAGCAGCTGCGGCGTCGCTAACGAGCTTCCGATTAGCCTCCGTCGGAGCTGATTATTCCCGTGCATTTCTACCTTTGTTTCGAAACCGGTGAACGATCGCTCGCCGTTAATAGCATCGACGTACATAGAAACACACGCGATAGAAATACGCGCGTACGCACCGACGATCGAAATAGTAACTGCAAAATTGGTGATCTTCGTATATGTCGTAACTTCGTGGAAAAAGATCGGATGACGATCGACTCAGGTTTATTTTAAAGCTTGATGCCTCTACTTTTTTCTACCTATAGTCGATTTCTTTCCCGCACTACGCAGCAGTTAGAAATTGGGAGTTCGTCTGACACCGACTCGCCGGTGCATTTTACGAATTCGGTCGACTGTACGAAGTTCCAACAATTTTGTCCACGATCGAAACTATCATGGATTTAAAGATCGAAGTCTCCCGTTTGAAACGAGACCTCAAAATTTTAACTGCGATTTTTTTTAGTCGTTTGGTCGTAGTTTGAATGGGAAAGGTCCATCGGCTTTAAGTCGACCGAACATCGCGACGATTTTCTCTCGTAGATTTTCTAGCTGCTCGACTCCGGTATTTTCATCTAGGTCACCCGGTATACGAAATAACCGGTCGGGTTTTCGGTGCTCGGCACGAAGAGGCGTGCCACGTTTCCTTTTCCATTTCGTCGTGCTTAAAGGCGACGCCTCGGGATCCTCGATCGACGTTTCCGAGCCCGCCGGCTTGAAACTTGCACGAGACACGTATCCACCCAATGATTCTCGCCGTTTACAGCCGGCTCTGGAAACGGCGGGAATCGTCGCTCACGGCCTCCTATGCGGCTCGAATTTTCCGGGGACGCGTACAGGTGCGCGCAGGTATGCAGAGAAGATGCGACACTAAATTGGACTCGCCTCCCCCCTCCTCCTTTTCAGCACGTTTCTAATTACTTCAACTGGCTCTCCGCCGGGTTGTTTCGAGTTGCTGCGGAACTGGAACGCTAACGGCTACAATTATAATAATCATCGTAACGACCGTGTAACGAAGTCTCTGTATTTTCTGTTTTCTTTTTCGTTTTTTCCTAATTGGTCGGCGGCAAACTTTCCGATTCAGGTTTCTTCGGACGCGAAACTCTCCTCCCGGCTTAATCGTTGGCCTCGTCGGAGTTAAATCGGAACCGTTTTAATGGCTTCATTAAAACATAGATTGCAGTTACGTATGCATTAACCACTTGTCGCCTTTTTATCTGTGTTTCTTTTTGCCCCGTTGTTTTACTGTTAAGAATGCACTCGGGGCCTGGGGCTGCTGGCCATAATTTATTCACTGTTGTCGCACAGTGACCCGAAAGGTTGAACGGTGATAACCGTGAAATAGTGTCGCTTCGAGTCACGTGAACCGAACGATATTCATAGTTGTCGCAGTGGTACGATTCAAGGTCACGGGGAGTCCTAGTCGATCCAATTTCCGCCTCGTAATAGCCGAATGCACCCAAATAATTCTTTCTACTTTTTATTTTATTTTTCATTTATTCACTGGCGAATGGCCATTGAAAGGTGAAATTAAACAAATTAAATTGAAACAAGCACGCGAGGAGGAGAGTGTAGTAGTAATGTACAGAATAATTTTGATAAATGTCAAGTAAACGAGTGAAACAGTTTACGTGTTATTTCAAATAATTAATTCAATAATTATAAAATAAAATAGCACGTTGTTTCAAACAATCGTTTCAATAATTATAAAATAAATAATTGAAAATAATGTCTATCAAGTGAAATAACACGATATTAGAAATGGTATTTCAAACAGTGTCGCTTCAAATATGCCCAAGTTCCAGAGTTCGTCGACCTTTTCGGCGACGTGAAGGTCACTATAGTAACCCAGGCTGATACTACCTACACCGATCGAAGTGTGCGGCACACGTACAAATTAATTATATTCTCGATAAACGGACTCTAGCCACGTTGTAAATCTCGCGACCAGGGTTAAAGACGCCGACCAACACTCGCAATTACGATAACGAGAATTATGCTTTTAATTACGGGGAAATGGGGTGGGTGGGGGTGGGTGGGGGTGGTGGGATGGTGGACGTGAGTCATCCTCCCTTCACCTGGCCCCCGATTCCGTGTTCCGTGCATATTGAGCGCGGAACACGGCAGGCAGGCACAACGATTGCAGGGAAACTCTCCGCGTAGGCGAACGAGCATAAACGCGGACGGGAAACGTTTCCGAGTCACGCGACCGATTTTAGGCGACGTTCCGATATGTCGTCGGAATTCTTCCCGTCGCATGACGCGTCTCCCTTTAAAACGGGGAGCCGAGCATGCGGCGTAACAATGCAGAAAGAGAGCGGCTGCATCCGCGGATTTCCGCGAGAGATGCGCTCGTCGTTATCTGTTCCTGAAATCCGAATTGTCGTTAAAATGTTACGCTTCGAGGGCTCCTTAATTGCGTCAACTGGGCCATTAACGTCGGATCTGCGGAACCCGACGAAATGACGGATTTTTTCATTTACGATTGCTCAGATTGTAAAGATACGTTTGTGAGTTATTTATTCAATATACGGTAAATATTAGAATAACAATAATAATAGAGGTCGTTAACCCCTTGTCGTATCATTTTCTTCATAGTTGCAATGACTCCAATGCAACGACAATGCAATGACTAGAAGTTTCTATAATTGTAATTATTTTCAAAAAGAGGAAAGACAATTTATATTTATAAATATATAATATAGAATAGAATTTTATTTTAAAGATCTCCATCACGTGTCAGCCTCATCAAAGTACAAGGGGTTAAAAATCGGAATAAATGTCTCATTGTCACTTTTAATATATCTCTACTTGACTGTTGTTCCTAGAAATTAAGGAACAACAATTTTATCTTGCATAAAGATCCATATTATAGTTATTACAATTTATAATGCATAAATGATGCTTCGGATCAGGTCTCGTGGCCCGCGAGCCGACTTATTCCGCCACTGCTCTGCGATCCCCACCACGGCGACGTTGCGCAGGTCCGCTATAGAGTCTACAGTATCGTATAGTCTATATTATACAACATCGTCGCGGTGGGGCTCGCCGTGCAGTGGCGGAAGAAGTCGACTCGCGAGCCACGAGTTGCCAAGCCTTTATTTTCTCGCAATAAAAGCGAACCTTGACGTAGAATGACGAATTAATTACGGATTTCACGCACTCGTAACAACAATGACTATATCCCAGAAAGAATACAATTGCTCCCCATTTATTAAAATTATTAAACCGAGCCAGACATTTTTATGTTGCTTTTATTTCACAATTCTCGCGAGAATTAAGTCAGATCACAGTAGACATTCAATTACATAAACTCAATATTGATTGAATCCATACTCTTCAACCAAAAAAGTTGCAATCGGGTGCAAAGATCTGGGTCAAATTACCCTGTCCCATACGGAACAGCATCCCTCTGCTAGGGCGGCGAAAGAAAATCCTGCTTGACGCTCTGGAATTGATAAAAAAGGCACACTCTGTACGAAAGAGTCGCGAATATGTTCTAGAGATCGAGATAAACTCGAAATGGTACGCAGCAAAACGTGTCGTGCAGCGACCATAAACGTCGGCGAGCGATAGCCGAGCAAACGTGTTCAAGGCGAAGATGGCACACTCTTCCCCGCTCTATGTCTCTCTCTCTCTCTCTCTCTCTCTCTTTCGCGCTCTCTCGCTAGCTCGCTCTCTCGCTCGCTCCAGCGTGCGACCAGCGTAATGTTCACGCGTTTAAGTATCCGATGACCTGGCTCTCTCACGCTCTATCGATAGTCGAAGCCGCTTACGTGACGTTTCGCAGTCAGCTGACGATACGGCACGCGAACCGTGGCCGGCGCGACGATTCCGCGAGCCGAAACCCGGTCGCAGATGCGAACAGCTGCGAGAGCCGGAGAATGGCTCTCGCATGACCGGGATAATGGCACTGGCTGCTGAATGCCCGGCATCGGAGCTACACAAAGAATCGAGCCTCTCTGCGAACTCGGAATTTGCGGGAGCATTGTTTAATTCGCGATTGTTGGTATCAACTGCGATGGACCTGCGGAGAACTCCTCACGGCTATTGTTTCCACATTTTATATTGAGTTTCCATAAAAGTTCCGGTGTAATTGTTTTTCTATTTAAATGCCGCGGCCCTCTCGTCGCATTCTTGGTTAATCGTGTTGGAAATGTTTGTAGCCAATGATGCTTTTAGAAACGACGGAGCACCTTTCGTCGGAAAATCAAATCAAAATTAGGTCACTGCTCTAATTGTCTTTAAGTAGCGCTGTTAATTCTTTTTATATATTTCGTTGCTCATGTTTGCGATTTTTTAAATAAAATGTCTGCATGGCGTTTAGTAATTTTTAACAACAACCTAATGAATATTAGTACTATTCGCGTGCTGTTTGGAAATCGGATTTTACCTGTCTCATAAACATTAAGAACCATTTAAAAAAGGTAGGTATCTTCAGCAGTTCTCTTAAAAATCCTTCGGCAAACTAACTTGTACATATTTGTGCCAGCAGTGCGAGATCGACTCGCACGTAAAAAGATGCGTCGTCTCGGGATCAACATTGGCGATGCGGTTGATTTATTTGATCGGCGAAAGCGATTGTTTGCAGGTTGACAAAAGTTGTCCGTTGCATGGGAAATCCGGCAATGTTTAGACTGAACTCAGTAATACTTGCTCGCGGATCAACGCCGGATATTACGACAGATGTTCGTGCTTCAGATAGCTGGATTTTTGACAGATGCTGACGGAACCCAACGCAAACACGAATACTTTCGCTGACGAGATCGTTCGCGCCGATTGCGTTATCGCGGGTCACTGAACCGTAATATCGGGCATTGTCGAATTAATTATACTCTCGCACTCGATCCCGCGTTCTTTCATTTCGGACCTTTGATGACTTTTGAAGGCGTTTCTTCCTGTTGACCGACTAGACCGTGTAAATCCATCGACGAGCGATAGGCTCGCGTTTCACACTTTGCTGCTCCTTGGAACCGCGAAATTCGAAGGAAATGCAGCGTTTCTTGCATCGTTGCATCGGACGTTACCGATTCGGATTGCATAGAGCAGTTCATGGTATTGTTATAGTTGAATCGGAACTGTTACAAGTAGACGGTCTCTTTAATAATTTTCATTAATTGGAAATTTTACACTGACAGTCTTGGATTATTTCAATTTCTCTGCTGGTTCAAGCAACACCTACTCAATTTTTCATTAAAACTTGCAGTCTAGTTGTAACTAAATTGTGGATCTTCGTACAAAATAGAAACTTTGTGCTCCGATTGTTCAAGAGTTACATAACAATATACATTTTTCTATTAAACATTGCCTTCTCCATCCGAGCAGAATATGAATACAGACCTTCGAAAGTGCAAAAATTGCAGCAATTATGTTTCACCGATTTTCCGCTTCGAACCGATACGTGAAATTGCGACAGAAGAGCAACGAGTTCTGCTCCATCTAAAAATGAAGACAGGTGAGAATTGACCGTGTGTAACTCAGCCAAACGTAACTACTGTCCGCCGGAAGGTGTTATTTGATCGCGGAATGATCGCGAACGAAAACATCAACTTCCAACGAGGCTGTCCGCTCGGTTAAACGAAAACCGGCAATTTTTCAGCGGCTCGAGTTCAAGCGGCAGAAAATTGGCAATTACCGCACCGAAATTTTTCCTAGGATCTGCTGATCCCGATCCCCTAATTCTCCGCGCTGTTCAAGGAAGAGAGATCACCTATCGAGTGGCAGGAATGATTGCGCGATCTCTCTCTCTCTTTTTCTCTCTGTCGCTTTCTCGACCGAGAGAGCGGGACTTCGCAATCGTCGATATCTTTCCCCGGCCATTGGATTCAATTGGTTCGGTGTCGGTCAGCTGATCGAAGACACGGTGGTGCAACGCGCGTGCGAAATTAGATTTCCTCGCGCGGGACAAAGGAACGCTCGTGGCCCGGTTGTCTCGAGAAAACCCGGCCCAATCTCTCTCTTGCTTCTCTCTTTTTCGCTCTTTCTGCGGTCCCCGGTTTTTTCGCCTGACCGGCCTTGAATTAATTTATGCCACACGATTGCGAGCGTTCCGATGTGGACCGTGTCGCGGTCCAGGTCTTTGACCGATCGTTCCACGCGAAGGAGAGGCTGAGAGATTTCCGAGGTTGCTCGAGGCGAATCGAAACAGATTAGGCGATCCCCTTCGATGGCAGAGCCACGGATGTCGAATTAAATTAGGCGAAATTACACGCGACCTTGGCCCCTCGCGGCCCACGATTTCCTAAACTCTTGAACATGTTCGTCGTAGCTTGAAATCTTACATGCTGGAGAGAAAGGATTTGTTTTGGTCTCGCTGTTCGAAGGACTTCATTGTTTTCTTCTTTGCCGTACGTTTTTTTGCGCAATTTGTTGGCTAAGAATTTTAGAAATATTAGTTGCTGTGTCCGCGATTTTCTACAGTAAGGAACAACAAAGTGTGTCGATCTTTTATTAATGATGAATTTTTTCTTCTTTTGATCATAAATTTTATTATTCTATTTCATTATTATTCTACTTTATTATTATTTTCATATTATTATTCTTCAATAATTGAGTTATTTATTGACCACGTTTGGGTCTAGCCTAACATTGTCAGTATGGTAATATTTATCCTGACAAAGTTAATTCTATATTGTTAACTTCCATTCAATATTTCTATCATTTAATAATTCCTCTCTGTTTACATTGTAAAATACAACGCCGTAAATAGTACACCCCTTTCTTGGTTTCAACTCTGCAGCAAGCAAATCAATTTGTTACATAACAGGATCAAGTTGGATCAAGAGAATAGGATCTAACGCTAATTTCATTTAACAATAGGTTTACGGAACATCCAACTGACGTCTATCAAATTTTTTAATTCACAGAAATTACAAAGATACATTTACGGGGAATTTATAATCAAATTATGCATTGAACAAAATAATAAATAGAAAATATATTGTAATAAAAATCGCTAAAAATCTGAATAAATGAAAGCAACGTAAAACTAGCGTTAACTCATTTTTAAAAATAAACGTGTTCTACGTAAACGCGACACCTGTATATTTTTTTCAACGGAGGAAGTTGCAAATTTTTCTGTCATTGTACAGCCTTTTATTGTCATCGTGTAAGTTCAAAGGAGAGTGGCACCGTCGCACGGACAATGGACGAAAGCCGGCGTCCGTTTTCTAATGGAGTGTTGTTCTTCGGCTATGAATTTAATGCACTTTCGCAGTGATATTAAAGTGTGCACTCTCTCAACCGGAAGTTCGCGGAACTTTTCGTTTCCCCCAGAAGATCGCCGGAGGCGGTGAATTCGGTCCGGCTGTGTTTTAATCCCGGAGGAAGCCCCGGATTTTCAAGTTCCCTCGCTATTTACAGCCTCCGGTTCTAGAAAAATGACTTTCGAACTACTCGAGACGCGAGCACAGTTATTACGGTCACTTTTTACACGCTCTCTACCCCCTCCCTCCCTCTCTCTCTCTCTCTCTCTC
This sequence comes from Augochlorella aurata, assembly GCA_028455555.1. Taxonomy (NCBI): domain Eukaryota; kingdom Metazoa; phylum Arthropoda; class Insecta; order Hymenoptera; family Halictidae; genus Augochlorella; species Augochlorella aurata. The sequence goes on along the minus strand of CM052157.1, from coordinate 4,841,130 downwards.
TATCTCTCTCTCTCTGTCTCTCTCTCTTTTTCTCATGGACAATGTTGAGCTTCTGTTATTAGCGTAATCGTCGCTATTGTTTTCAAGGACGTGTTTTTCGACCCTGCGCCGGTCTGCGATAATGTTACGCGCCGAGCAACAAGTACATAGATTACAAATAACTTCGAACGTAACTCCGCCCCTTAAAGAATACTAAACGATCTTTAATCAGGTCGTGAGGGGCGACCTCACAGACGCAGCAAACTGATTAAACCTCAAATACCTTCGCTGTTTAGGAATAATTGTATTTAGAAAGAATTGTTTAGGAAGAAATAATTTTTATATTTAGAAACAAAAGACTGATATGTTTCTGAATACAATAAAGTACAATGTAATGTTTATTATAAATTTATAAGTATGTTTACTTAATTTTATATTTTAAAATTTACTTAATTTTACATTTTAGAATTTACTTCATTTTACATTTTGAAATTTACTTAATTTTATATTTTAGAATTTACTTCATTTTATATTTTAGAATTATAGTAATATAATATATTTTATATATTGATCAGACTATTTTATTTATTTATTTACTTGAATAACAAAGCAGTCAGATCAAGCTAACTGTAAGAAGTTAGCAATGCGTTGTTTTGCAACAAAAGTTTTGCATTCGTCGATTTATTGCTCGTTTTTCATCGGCACGCATAAAATCCGCGGACAGATTTCGTCACGGTTTCGACTACACTTTGCTCGGTTCAAACGACTCTACGCGGGCACATGCGAAAGTAAAAAGGTTGAACGAGCTAATGTACACAGTGGAAAAAGCTAGCGACCATTGAGCTAGGCGGAATCAAAATAAACTGCGCAGATATATGCCAATGACATCGACGGGGTTAGTCCCCGGCCGCGAACACCTGTATTAGTTATTTATTATTCCGGGGAACTTTACCATGCGGCCGGAGAACACGTAGTAATTGGCGTGCACATAAATGTTTCTTGATGCCTGCATACAGAAGCCGGAGCCGGCCCATTACATGTGCGCATAATGAAGGATTAATAAAAATGATTCCGAGCGATTTGTTCCGCGGCAAAGGTCGCTACGTTTTAATGAACGCCGCGTTTCGGACGCGGCGATCCGGATCCAGGCGATCTACGGCCACGCGGTAATGGCGGACAGAAAATTATCGGGAAATTGGACGGTGCGCCGGCGAGGCGATTCAAAATCGTCGCGAGACGTTTCCGATCGCTGTTCTCCCGGGAGTTCTCTCTTCGCGAGTCCGCGAACTATTTCCCCTTGACCGTGAGCGATTATTTCAAGTGAGGTGCGTCGATATGATTTTATTTTAGACCGGGCCACTTGGCACAATGCGTTATTGTGCGATACCACTCCGCTCGTCGAGCACGGCCACTCGGAATCGTTCACATTGTCCGGGAAACCTGTCCCGGCTACGCGCGGAATTTGCGTTGAATTTGTTTAACGACGGTCGAGCCCTCCAGCTGATTTGATCAGCGATTTTATAAATACGGCGGACCTGTTAATTGTATTATCGGATTCCATGGAAGTAAGTAGAAATCAATTGTCTCGCCTTCTGTGTCTATTTTAATCTCGCGGAGTGTTATCTGCGTCAATGCCTGACGTATTGCATATCGGACTTCGTTAATAGATATTTAATATATTGTAATATCATTCGACGTTTGAAATATATAAATAATTAAACGCGTACTTTTGCTATACGAAATGTGCTTTGGAAAAGTCTTGCAAAGCGTGCGACGTGGTAACAGGTCCACCTGTAAGGGTTGATATCTTCAAAATCACACGTTTGGAGAAAATAAAATAAATAAACCCAACTTTCTAAGCATATAAATACAATTTTTAAGTAAACTTCTTTATAAATGTCTCTAACAATTTTTAATAAATTTTACACCCTAAAATGCACCCTATAAACGCACACCGTGGTCAAACAAAACGAGACGTGTGCGTACCAAATTACTGTTTTCGCTTGCGCACGAAATTTCCGAATTTGCCGCGGCGATCAACATTTGCTCGATGGAACAATAAATAAAAGAAATGGGGTCGGCGTGTGAGGGCGCATCGGTTGTGTTTGGACGTGCTGAATGAGTAACGCGTCGGTGTTAGGATAGAGGAATGTAATAATGGGAACGAGTTGTCATAGCAACCTCGAGTTTCGCCAAATCTCGTGCACGTGCTCGGATTCGTGTTCGCGTAAACTCGCGGCGGCACCCTCGATCTCTGCTTCCCCGTTTCGTAAATATTATTCTCGGCCCGGTATCAGCGTATCTTTTTTCCCTTTCTCCTTCGATTCTTGCTTTGGAGAACGGGTCCGTGATACCGGCGCGATGCCCGCTGGTAACTGTCCCAGCGAAAACTCTTCCAGCTCCTCCTCTCTACTCCGGTGTTTTAATAAATCTCGTGGTTCAACGACTTCGATCTCGATATCTCGGAAATTCTGTTCGTAACGAAGCGTTCGATTATCTTCGGCAACCGCGTCGACAGATTATGGTCGTGCGATTTCTCGTTCCTTTCTTTCTCTACTTGCAAGCTGTGAGTGCTGACGATGATTGATAAATGGAAAAAGTGGCGGAGGACTCGAGTGTATAGTACAGCTGGTATTTTATTTATAATGTTAAATATTGCAAATGCTAAAATGCAAAATTCTAAATATTAAAAATAAGTGAGTAGACGCAAAAAATGTAATTATTTTAACAATTTGGAAAGATCATTCTGTTGCTGCGACCTCATGAAAATGATTAAAAAAGGGAAATCAACGTCTGGTAATAAAGAGATTGTAAATCTACGATCTATAAAAATGAAATGAAAATCTAGAACAATAAAAAATCTCGGTTTCTACAAAACCAACACCTATAAATCGGAATCGGTGCCGGAGTTCATTAATGCAAACCCTCTCCTGCATTTTCGAAGAAGGAAATAAAATCGGGAGCGCGGTATTTGCAATTTAAATCGATTCTTGGACTAGGTCGCTTTTAATTTCGCCCTAAAAAAATCCCCGCCACCCTTTGGTGTTTACATGTAAATTACTTTCGTGACAATCGCATCGGCTTCGAAGCAAAGAAGCGCGAACGGTTCAAGGTGAAGGCGAATCGAAGAGAGCAGCACCGCTCTCTGCGCAATAGGTTATCAAGCTGTTAATTATCCTGATCTTTGCGTAATCGATTGACGTTTGGTGGAACACGTGTTTCCATGCGGGGCAGTAAATTGCGCGATTAGACCGATTCCCCGTAACTGCGATCCATGGAAAATCGAGCGTTGACTCACCGCCCGGATCGTTTTCCGCGTCGCTTTTTGTGCCCGTAATTACGGCCGCATGAAATTCGCATACGCTCGCATATTTCTTTTCGTTAGTGGCTTACGTGCTCGGATTCACGACAGCGTTTTTTCGCTCGCTAGACCTTGGGGCGCTGGGAAACGTAATCGCGATTATTACGCGCACGGTAAGCGACTTTGCTCGACGTTTATCACGAAAATTCACCGCGAAGATGCTCCGACGTCGGGCAAAATTCATTACGGCGATTTAATTCTCAAGCGCGCTGCCAGTCAATTAGGACTTTTCTGCTCGCAAAAATTCATCGAATCCGATTCGAAGCGTTTGTCAAATATAATTTTATTCGAAATATTCTTTAAATGAAATTTTATTCGAAATATTCTCTAAATGAAATTTTATTCGAAATATTCTGTAAATGAAATTTTATTCGAAATATTCGTCGAACAAAATTTTATTCCAAATATTGGTCGACTACTCTGGACAATATCCAACTCCATTTTCAGCCAGAAGAATGGAAGCTCCGGAGCCAAAATCGGGATTCTTTTTCTGTTTTCGGCTTGGGTGGTTAACTTTTCCGTCACCCAATCCGACCACTTCGTTTCCCCGTGTCTCCCGAACGATATCAAGTTACCCTGGATCCTTTCAGCCATGTGTGCCCACATTTGTCTCCTATTTTAGTCTTGTTCGGCAACTTTCCACCCCTGTTGGTCGCTTTTCCCCATCTTGGTCGGCCCCTAACGCCGTCCATATCTCCCGCCATTTAATTGCCGCTTTAAAATAGACATTAAGGCCTCTCCGAGAGTTCCCTGGTGGATGGGTTCTATAATTTTTCTTCGAATCCGATCCTACAAATGGCGCTTTCAACCCCTATTAGTCACTTTCCGCCGTCTCCGTCCGAGCGTAGGGCTATCTATAGATCCCGGCGTTTAATTGCCGCCTCGAAATAGAGTTTACGGTCTCGGCGGTACATCCCTGCACCCTTTTACAAGTTCTGCTGGAATTTCATTCCGCAAACGATCGCCGGCTAGGCAGAAATACGTTTTTACCGAGCGTTTCCCTATTTTGATGCTCGATTCGCGTGCTTCTGCGATTCGGTCGATCCCGCTCCAATTAGGGCAAGCCGAACCAGTCTGATAATTATCATCTCCGTGATCGGGACGAGTCGATGCGAGCTGGTTAAATCGGGAATCGAAAACGCTGCGGAATACCACGGCGATCGTGCCGGAACGGACGCAACGCGAGGCTAAATACGTACTTATAAAGGTTTATGAATTATAAATATTTATAAGTAAATAAATGTATGACCTATAAATATTTATAAGTAAATAAATGTATGACCTATAAATATTTATAAATAAATATAAATAAATATAAATAAATATAAATAAATATAAATAAATGTAAATAAATATAAATAAATATAAATGAATATAAATGAATATGAATGAATATATAAGAATATAAATGAATATAAATGAATATAAATAAATAAATATAAATGTTTCGAGATCCTAACGTCGCGTCACGTGATATCGCGAGAAATTGAAGCAATAAATCCGTCCACGCGTGGAAAGGGTGTCGCCTTCGTAATAGAAATACGCAGAATCTTCAAATGTCACATCACTTCACGTGATAGCACGTAACGTGACTTTTTAGCATGTTACCGTCTTAATGAACGCCGGGCAGGGCGATTATATGTATAACAAGTAACAACTGGCGGTTTTATTTATGTAAAATAAATGCGCGGTGCAGGTGCAGCTTCTCGGGATTCTAATGCCGCTAAACAGAGTATGAATTTAATATTGATGAGCTCGCCGCACGGAAAAGTTCGCGGTCAGTTGCTCGGCTACTCGGTAACGTTCTTTCGCGAATAATTTGCGAGCTTGCGCTCCGAACTTCGTCGCGAACTACGCTGACCCTTTAAATTCACGGCTTTCAGCGTTTTAGTGATGCTTGCAGCTTGCCCTTTCGTTCTCAATCGGTGCACAATGATGCATTTTTACGAGGCACTTTCAATTTTTGGACACAGAGTCAGCGCGAAATTTTAAAATTTTATACTGTCTATAGTGCATTTTTTAATCTGGCCTGTCTTAAAAATTCAAAAAGAAGAAAAATGTTCTCGAGTACTTTAATAAAGTATACTTTAAGATTGCATACACTTTTTGTCGACGGACGATTTCTCTTACCTCGAGAAAAAAGATCAAAATGTACGTTCGTCTTCTTTTCTACGAAATATTTAACTCGTAGGTATATATATTTTAAGAAGAGTTTTTGGTCCGAGTTGTAGCAAATTCTGGAACGATTTTCAAAACGAAAAGATGTTCTCCAGCACCCCGGTAAGTGTACTTTAATACTGCATTAATTTTTCAGTGGTCAGCATCGTTTGTCTCCTCCGGGAAAAAAGAATAAAATATACGCCCCAGAATTCTTCTTTGTCTGCAAGTAATTTATCTTTTAGTTGCGTATACTTTTAAACGAATTTCGCGGTCTGGTCTATGTGAAAAATCGAGGCGAGGAAAATAGACCATTACTTGAAAGCGCCGATTGGGCTGACAGTTCTTATCTCGAACAATAGAGATTCGTTCGAAATTCATTCGGCAGCACTGATTACGGCAGGAAACGGATCATTTGTTAAAAGAACTGATTAGAAACCGAGACATTTAAATTAAGTCTAGGCATTAAAAATAAGTCTACTTCAACGCTGCATGCATTTTTTGTTAACGAACAATTCGAAAAATTCTTTAAACGACTAATTCGAAAAATTCTTTATTCGCACAAATCGAAAAAATAATATACTAGAAATAAATCGATAAACTATGAAGAACACTTTATATTGTACCATTTTTATTCGAAATCGATTACTTTCCTCATGGATTTCCGCATGAATAAATTCGCATTCGAATAAAATTTTCCTCGAGGAAGTTTTATCTCGATAAATTTTTATTCGATTGAATATTTATTCGTTAACGTCGAATAAAATTTAATTTGTTAGCCGTTATTACGTTTATCAATTCTCGACTAAAATTTTATCTGTTGAAAAGTTTCTCGATAATTATGGCAAGTATTTCGGCTCCGTAGTGCTATTGTCCGAACAGTCGTGACGCAGCCAGGAGAAAAATCGCGGTTGAAAAACGTGGATAAAAGGATGCGGTATTTCAGCATCGTGCTGGCGCTGTTCCTCGTGTACCTTTCGAGGCTTTCTGTCCTTGACCTCGCCGAGGTCTCTGCATTCTGCGAATCTATCCGCGTTATCGCATCGCCACGGGCCGCGCAGCTTTCTGATACACGTAATTGCATCGAACGCACGGCGAAAGTGACTCTTTCGCCGCAAGGTTGCATGACAGCCTCCTCGATGAGCTAATCATACTCCGACGCTTTCCCGAGGAAAAATGACCGCGGTCGGAAAAATGTCCGTCATCCTCGAAAAATAAAGAACTCGTTAATTACTAGAGACGCGTGATTACTGTGCCAGTATAATGACCGCGGCGACGCGCACGCTATCGAACAATGGCGACGTGCTGTCTCGCATTACAAATTTCCTGGATTCTAGACGCTTGAAATATACAGCATTTTCCTAGAGCGTTAAGCAAAATGTAAATTTCATTTCTACAGATGAGAATAGAAGCGTTTCTGGTAAGTCTTTTCAATCTGCTTTTCTGCCTTGATTTAACGAGCGGTGAAAAATGAACGTAAATGCCAAGGATTCTAATCAGACATTTTATCAAACGATCCATTTTCTTGCCTTCTCGCCGATAATAAATGAATTTAAATGCCTCGGTTTCTAATCAGTTCTTTTAACAAGTGATCCGTTTCCTGCGGTAATCAGTGCTGCCGAATGAATTTCGAACGAATCTCTATTGTTCGAGATAAGAACTGTCAGTCCAATCGGCGCTTTCAAGTAATGGTCTATTTTCCTCGCCTCGATTTTTCACATAGACCAGACCGCGAAATTCGTTTAAAAATATACGCAACTAAAAGATAAACTGCTTGCAGACAAAGAAGAATTCTGGGGCGTATATTTTATTCATTTTCCTGGAGAAGACAAACGATGCTGACCACTGAAAAATTAATGCAGTATTAAAGTACACTTACCGGGGTGCTGGAGAACATCTTTTCGTTTTGAAAATCGTTCCAGAATTTCTTACAACTCGGACCAAAAACTTTTCTTAAAATTTATATACCTTCGAGTTAAATATTTCGTAGAAAAGAAGACGAACGTACATTTTGATCTTTTTCCTCGAGGCAAGAGAAATCGTCCATCGATAAAAAGTGTATGCAATGTTAAAGTAGACTTTATTAAAGTATTCAAGAACATTTTTGTTCTCCACGAATTTTTAAAACAGTCCAGATTTAAAAAAAAAACACAAAAATTAGAATCGCCTCCTAAAAATGCATTTCCGAGTTCGGACAGCACTCACGCTGTGCTAAAAAAATTTCGTCAAACGACTCTTTCGAATAAACAAGCTATTCCTTGCGTTCTCTTAGCAAACGAAGCCAAACGAGCTTAATTGCCGTCGAAAAGCCAGCTACCAAAAGTAAAAACCAAGTTTCCAATCAGCCCTTTCAATGAACGATCAATCCCGCGTTCCCAATCAGCGAATCTGCCCAATCGACTAAAACCAGATAAACCGATTGCCGAGTCCGAAGCGAAACGAAGCCTTTGTCGGTGCCCGGTAAGTTTATTAATTATCGTCGGCTCCGTCTGGATCTGAAAAATTGCGTGAAACGGCCGGCAACTCCGAGCAGCAGCGTCGTTTCAACTCGAATCCCAATAAAAGGATTAGAATCGCGGGGACCTGATTGCGCGTCGAAACCGCCGGCTAGGAGCGTTCCGGGGTCGAGTCGTAATGCAAAAGTTCTAAAGCGTCGATCGAAGATTGGCACTCGACTCCCGAGACCGTCGTAAACCATCGGGAGCCCGGGCTGCATGGAAAATTGCAATCAGAATTTGCAACGCGGTATCGCCGCGATAGAATAATCGTCGGAAGAACCGCTCGGTTGTTACCTAATTATCTGGGAACAACAAAGCTGTCAGGGATGGAAAGGGGTGCGCTCGATTCCTAAGCAACATCCAGGTGTCACTCGCAGATAACTGCGCGACTGGCGGTTACACCGAGCGAATTATTAACCGGCATCAACGGCTCGCTGATCGGCCGATCGCTTCCGATGATCATATAATTGGCGCAATCAATGCTCCTCGGAATCGTTAACGAGGGAAAAACGCCGTCGGAATTCGACGGAGAATTCGCGTCTAATGACAGCCATCTCGCATTGATACCGGAGAGGCATTCGTCGGCGAATCCAGTTTTCCCCATTCGCACCTCCACTTCTCGTCCCGAGAATCCTCCGCGGATGAAATTTCATCTTTTTCAAATCGTTCCGCGAAATCAGCTTCGAACGCGTTCCATCTTGCTACCGTGTCTCGGGAATTCGCGGATTGGTCCGCCACGAAATTTCCGCGTTCCTTTTTTCGGTGGAAACGAAGCTGTCCGAAGTGATTTAAGACTCGCGCAACTTCGTCCGGCTATTTTTCCGAGCCAAAGTTCTCCTAACTACTCCAATTTATCTCAGACACCGTATTCCATTATTTCGTGTCTATCATACCGCTTCGGAGAACACTCGTTTATCATCGGCGTCCGTCTGCGATCATGCCGCCACACCCATGATTTCGTATCGAATAAAACGAGCCGCGTACGCAACCCTATTCGAGTCTCTGGAGCTTGATTTATGGAATTACAGGCGCCTGCGAATCAATTTCTGGCTGTTCGAGGCGAAGACGAATTTTCTGCGATTCGAACGGAAGCTGTCCGCGTTTTTCTGTATATATCCAGTCTTGAGGGACGCGGCAAGTGCAGCGTATTTGCAGAAATTCGTAGAGATTATTATCGAGGTAGGAAGGTTCGATTAGCTTTTCGAAGAGGTTTCGGACGGAATCTTCGCGCGCGATTCATCGATTTAACTGTCAACCGGCTGTACATTGATACACGACACACCGTATATATTATCCACGTCACCTGGCCCCCACCGACAATTACCGTTTCCGAGCGCTTCCGCGTTTCCCTCGCGATCTCGCACGAAGGTCCGTTGCTGGGATCAAACAAAAAGTATTAACACCGTGCAAAAACTCCGGCGTGTTTCTTCGTGAAAAAGTGGACTGCGCTCTCCTACACACGGCCGATTTAATTAATCTCTCGCAGAGCCTCTAATGTTTCCACTAACGCGAAACGTTCGCCACGAAACATAGGCCAAGAGTAAACGAAAATTAAAACGCGGGAGTCTTGCGAATTGCATCGAAGTTGCATCGAAGTTGCATCGAAGTCGCATCGAAGTTGCATCGAAGTTGCATCGAAGTTGCATAAACAAATAAAAATTGTACTTATAATTGCATCAAGATTGCATCCACAATTGAATGCGTCTAAAAACTTATATATAAAAATTTCTGCATGCAAAATTTCACTCAAAAACTGTGTCGAAAGTCGCAATTGTTTCCTATTTAGAAAACATCGATTTTGAAGTCGAGGAAACTTGTTTAACAAAATAAAGCTGCAACCTTGTATTTACTGATTAAGAGATACGAAAAGAATCATCTAAGCCAGAGGTTTTTATCTGATTGTCTTCGACGAAACCATTGCATATTGACAATGGCTTCTGGCATAACTAACTACACACAGTTACATCAGACACTCGGTATTCATTTCCATGATAATAATGTTACGTTCCTATTGAAAAACGAATGTCACGATGTTAACGTTGTTAAAGATTGCAGCGTTATCTTCGTGCTAACACGTTCACTGCCACGTCGGCGACTTCAACCTAAATAAAATATAAAGTATATTTAAATATACTTATAAAACAAAATATAAAGT
>CM052157.1:4805393-4822797 GCA_028455555.1 Augochlorella aurata | reverse complement strand
GCACCGGTTTAATAAGCTCTCTATTTTATTAAGTCTTCCGTAATGTCCGCTTTAACTGAATCCGCCGCGGATAAATCGATGTTTGCATGCGCTTCCGCGGTCTTCCTCCATTTTAATCAAGCTTGCGACCGGGCACCGCGGCGGAACAATGTAGCGGCGACTGGTCGCCAGTGTAAAGACGATAGAAAATTCGCTTGTCGTAGAGAGCGCGGCGCAATATAGCGGCGACGGTGACCTCTTTTAATCACGCTATTGCATAAGCTTCCGGTACAGGGTTGAACCTGGCAAACAGGGGCCAAGAATTTCTCGGCACGACACTGAATTCCCAGAATATCTTAACTTGGACTAATGCTCCCCTTTTCTAATTATATATTCTACGCACCGCAAACACACGCCTACGCGTTCCGAAATTCTGCCTACGCCGGAGCAACAATATTCTTATTCCACAATGACATTGTTAACGATTCGGCATCTGCAACTCTGTCGTCGGTAGGCTGCGGATTTGATGCGTTTATGGTAGCATCGACTAGGCGAAATAGCAACAAATGCGGGCACTGGGGAGACTTTGGTGCAGGTAACCCTACTATAACAGGGTAGATAGGTTCCTAGGTGTTTATCCTACGGTGTTAGAACGGAAGCCTGTTATGGGATGCCGTAGGAAGGCTACCTCATGTTCTTAATTTATTAGGAGAAGAAATGCAGTGTTATTTAACTCGCGTTTCTTAAAATCGATCGAGGCAATTTTGATTTTTGCGTCAAGATCATAATAACTTACCGCATACTAACTTACTTTATATTAAATTTATATATAATATTTATTATATATTTATTTTATTTACTACTTTATTTTATATAGAATATTTTATTATAATTTATAGATTATCTATTGTCTATATATAGATACGCATTATCGCTCAAAGTAATAATAGCAAAATCCTAGCAAAGTAGTTCCTTCATCGTCCAGCATACTAATTTCTCTGTCACCCAAACCAAAATTCCAATCGATTAGTCGAATATTAAAGAATATATTTATTTCAAAAGGTGTCCGAACATTAATGGGAGCATAGCAAAATGAGGGCTCGCATCGCGTCGGCGGTTGGCAAAGCCGCCTCGACGGAGCCGCGCATGAATGAAGAATCATAGCCGGCCGGTCGCGATCCGGTCGCCGGCGAAAACTCGGCCGAGGCTTTCGTCGTTTCGTCGAATCAGCAGACGGGGGTGTGGGAAATCGGGCCGGGATCGCGTGCTTATCGGCCCGCCGAACTAAGGCGAAAAACGTGTGCGCAGTGACACGTGCGACGCGTGCATCCGCCGCGACCGTGCGATTACGCGATTCTTTTCCCGCGGTCGCCGATGCAGACCTCCCCGCTTCCCGTTTCCGCGACCCGATTATGCGAGCGCGATTATCACCGTCGAATTATCTAGTCCGCATTCTGCTCGTTTTATTGCCGATGGACCTCGCCGCGATAACTGTGCTTCGAGGCGATCACAATGATGGAAAATCGAGGACTGTCTGTCCGGAGCGTGATGTAATTCGCGTGCGATTAGTCGTGGAAGATTCTTTCGGCATTTTTACAGCTGCATCGAAGTCGGTCGAACGTTTTTTGAGCTAGTTAGCGGATCGTAGATATTCGCGCAATGTTGCGGTCTTCTGTCGTATGTTTCATATTTTTCTATTCTTTTAATGTGGCTCTAGTTCTAATTCTTGGCTCTAATTCTTACCAGTGCATAGAATTGCAATCCAGGTAGAGGTTGATAAGATAGACTGCTTTGATAGAGATAGCTTCTGCAGGTACCTTATTTTATATTTCATCGTTCACTTAGAATATTATTGTTTCTATAATATAGTTGCTATAATATTTCTTTAATATTATTTCTATAATATTGTCGAATATTATTATTTCGGTATAAGATGGAGTCAGCCAAGTAATATTTATTACACAAATCGTTCAATAAAAGTGCTGTAGTTTTCTTAGCAAAGAAAACCATGGTTCTCTACCATTTTAGTATCACATTGTCTCTAAACACATTTCTTAAATAACGTTTCAATAATGTTCTTATTACATAAAAGGCTTTTAACAATATTCTTAAACATTGTCCACAAATAATATTCTTAAATAATGATCTTGTACATATAAAGTTCTGAATAATGTCCTTAAATCACACTCTTAAATAATGTTCTCATACGTATCAAGTCTTGAATAATGGTCTTAATTAATGTCCTTGAATAATGTCCTTAAATAATATCCTTGAATAATGTCCTTGAATAATGTCCTTGAATAATGTCCTTAAATAATATCCTCGAATAATGACCTTGAACAATATCCTTATATAATGATCTCATGCACACACATAAAGTTCCAAATAACATTCTTAAATCATGTCCTCAAATCAAATTCTCCAATAAAGTCCTCGCGCGACTACCTCCAGCTTAGGAAAATTCTTAAAAATCGCCAGATTTCGATTACCGAAGAATCTAGAGGAGGGAGACCGAGCCTGCTTGTCAATCGAAGTCCGCAGGATCGGGTTTCACCTGCACAAGCCCGGAGAATCCAGAAAAGTGTTCGCCGGAGTAAGGAAACGAGCGTTCGCTCAGCGATTTAGCACGCGACGACGCGCTCGATCCTCGACACGATTTCGCAGTGATTCGCGATATCGCGATCCTGGCGACCGCCTGCGGAGACGACCGGTCTTCTCGTAGTGTTTTTCCTTCGTCGGAAACGACGATGATCTCACGCGAGCCGATTCGTCGCAATATTTCCCGCGAAACGGCGACCGCGGGGAGTTGCTGCGCCGCGCGCGTTTGCAAATCCTGGGTCAGGGGGTCGGAACGTGAGATCGAGGCCCTATCGCGTCTATTTACCGTTGTTCTCGCCGGAATACGCATAATGCCGGCCGGATTAGCATAATATCGAGCGCAGCTGCGTTCGATTAGTTCGCCGGCAGGTGATCGCTTCTTCTTTACTGCTTCGGATTTATTCTTCTTCGTCGTTTCTGTGGCCCCGTGTCGTTGCTCGAGTTGTTGATTATTATGAGTGGTCGTCGACGGTTCTAGACGTCGATCGAGACCTGATCGGTGATCGATCGATCACCTGTACGCTTCGCGGTGTGCGAAGACGAGCGAGCGTGGAAATTGGATTAAAATTCGCAATTATTTTTCGAGGAGATTGCGAGTTATTCGATTGACTGTTTTAGAGTAATTTAATATAAATATTTTTGGTATTGAGATATTAGCTTCTTTCGATGAAAATAAAACAAGGTTTCTCTTTTTGAAAATGGGGTAGCAATTCTTCCGAAGAAGTATTAAAAGTGACTGGACAAAAAAGTTGTGATTGTTATTCGTAGTGTTATGAATGGATCGATCATAAAACCATAAAAACATGTCATACAGTAATAGTAAAAACACAGTGAAAATAGTTGTGTTTTTTGTATACAATATTACTCGCGACTCGTTCGAATCATTTGGAGAAGAAATGAATATTTCCGCAGCTTCTGTATATTGCAAGTAACGCAGACAATTATAATTTTGCACAAAAATCTGCAATATAATCGCTATTACAGATATATTAGAGTATAATTAAAGTATTCATACCGTGTGCAAAGTGCCAAGAAAATCGGATGAACAATTTTTCTCGTACACCAGCTTCGAACAGATTCCATTAATGCCGCTATTAACACCGCCGAAGCAGATATTAGTTAAACTGTAATAATTATTTGAATTTCACAACTAGCGCAACGTGATTTCCAGAGAATCTAATTCAGGGGTGGTGTTATCGAATGAAAAATGTTTCCATAGAACCGTGCGACGAATCAAAAAGCTGGGAGCCGCCGACTGGGGCGCAGTCGGCAAAAGTTTCCGGAGTTTCTCTTCCCGTTCTAGCTATTGTTTTCGCGCGACGTCATCGCCGGCTCGCCGGTTTCCGGCTTGCGGCCTTTTTCTAGCCTAATGGCTCCTCCTTCGTCCTTTCCCGCGGCAAGGATACCGGAAACAGTGGGACAGTTTCCGCGCGAAGAAGAAAAGCTCGGTCGGACCGTAGCTCCGCATAAAATCGATACATTGTCCGACAGTTGTGCAACACATTCCCTGTTCCCCCGTATCTCTGTTGTCTTCCCGCCCCTTCCGCGCTCCTCCTCGCCGCTCTTTTATATTATGCAGCCCGCGGGAAAGCTATCCCGGATGGATTTCGGTCAAACGAGCTTGGAAATCGGGCCGAGACGATGCGGCGACCGCGTTAACCCCACCAACAGTTTCGGTTCGACCATCGACGAGCAAAATTTTTCTCGCGATGGCGTCCACCGTGGATTTCAAGCGCAAACCTTCCTCTTTGCAACGACACCCTGAAACCTCGCGAACTATTTTTTTTTTTAGTGTTTTATCGATCTTCGAGCGATAGGTGTACGGACGACTTTAGATAAATCTAAAGTGCGTCGTGAGGATCTCTCAATTTTGATTCGTAGAAACGCTCAGAAAAATCAAATTTTAGGGGTTCATCGAAAAGGGGAGGCTCCAATCTTCAGTTCTTCTTATGTTTCAATCGTGGAAAAATTATTTCACGATTTTACAGGCGATTCAATCGGTAACAATCGATGCAGTTTTTCACTAGTGCAATTAGCGATACATTTTACCAATAATATAAGTAGGGTATTGTTAATAATACGATTACGGTACATTTTTTAAAAGACTACGCCGAATCGACGCTGGAATTGAAATTTTCGCGAGGTCACGTGTCCGTGACAACGGCCGTCGAAGCGTTGAGGTGAGCTCGCTTCATCCGCCGGAGGCAATTGTCGCCCAACCAGGAAGCCTGGACGGCGTAATTCGCTTCGCAGCCGATCCGCGGTCCAGGCTATGACGTAAGGGCACTGAAACGGCGCGAGCCGTGCCCACGACCTTGAGTTTTCATCGCGTGCCAAGATTACGTTGGCGAAGCTCGGCGTCGATCAATTATATACCTGCCGTTTAGTGGCGCGAGGACTGACCGGCCACTCGGGCCGATACGTGCGCCCAGTTTCCCTCGTTTCGTCCCGCGTTTTCTCCGAATGTTATCGATCCACGGGGGTCCTGTTTTACGGCCTCGCCAACAGCCCGTTTCCCGGCCTCGGCTTTTATCCCCGTTTAACGTAACGGGAGCTACGGGAGCCGAAACTCGCGACGAACCTAACTGGAAGACGCTGGAACGCCACGAGCGGTTCGTCAAGGTGTCACTGCGAGGAGCCATTTTTCCGTAATTTCATAGGTCGCAGAGGTGTCGTTCGAAAGGGGAGTTCACCCTCTATGAGGTCGCATCGATGCTAATAGGCAGCAATATTTTCCAATCCTCGTAAAGCCGGGAATTGGAGCAACATATCCTAATATTCATGAATTTGTAGAACGTAAGGAGCAAAGGGACGGTTTTATTGAATTTTACAACCGGGATAGATTTTTCTGGGGAAGTTAAGTGCGAGGGGTGAAAGTAGAGACTTTGCCCTTTGAAATGAGCCCTGGAGGAATGTTGTACGATTTTTTTATATGTAGTTATAGATGATCGAAGATTGACAATTTTTGATGAACCACTTTCAGCGACAAGTTCTTCAGAAATTATTATTTAACCAGTTATAAATAAAAATGTTGTCATTTCTTCGTGACGAGTATTTTTGCCATACAAGCCTCATCGTATGGTTTAAAGCGATAATAATAATAAATAAATAATAACTCGCACACTTATCAAATTGCAACAGCAAATTGCTTGAAATAACTACTTCTAAAGCTTCTAGTAAAGAAAACGGTGTTTGGACAAACGCGTCAGGGTTTTCACCGAACTGTTTGCTCCCCATTCTTGCTCTCGAGTTCTCAGAACATCTGTTATACAATAAGAGTCCTGAAACGGTGCCAGATCGCGGCAGTTCTAGCGGCCGGTACTATAATTCGGACTTAACGCGTCACCGGAGCTCCCCGATCAAGATATAACGAGACCGTGCGCTGTCCGAGGGTTAAATTGATAAGGGGTGTACCACAGGTGTCTCTACGAGCGAGGTGTAGTAATTGGGTGTTCCTCTGATTGTTGCAGATGTCGATCTACAAAGCCAAATCGACGCCTCGCTGGCGATGCCCGCCACGTATCAGACCCTCGTCGCCCGGGCCCAATTGGCTCAGCAATGCTGCGGATTGGCCGGAGGGCAGACCAGGATCTGCGAGAAGCTGGTGCACGACCAACATCTTCAGCAACAGGGCTGGGCCGCCGTCGTCGCGAATTTGGAGGACATCACGCAGATGTTCCAGAATCGGGCCGCTCTTCTTCAGCAGAGCTTCGCTGTCTATCTTTCGGAGAGGCAACAGCACATGGAGCTCCTTGAAAAGTGAGTATCGTGCTCCTTCGTGAACATTTTCTGAAAGGTTCAATGCGATTTATTTATCGATTTATTTTCAAAGAAATACATGAATCGAAATACATTAAGTCGCAAAATAAAAATAAAATATTTCTGTTTTTATTCGTAGAAATGTCGACGCTGTTTTATCGAATTGTATCTAAATTATTTATTTATTTATAGTGTAAATGAGGTAATAATGATGTTAATAACAGTGTCGGTAAAACTAGAATTACGGATGATTGTGTAAAATAGCGATGCCAGAGCGTTTATAACGGAAGAAATTAACTAATTAATGCTAAAATTAAATAAAAATCGACAAGTATTCTTTCCAAGTTATAATAATAAGAAGAGACAAATTCTTAACGCAATTAAAGTCTGAACAGAATTTACAAACTATTTCTTTTAATATTATTTATTCTGTCATAATTCGTTATAACTATTATGATACAATTTCAGATAGAAAAAGCAAGAGAATATGCAAATATCATAATAATTTCTTTAAAATATATTTCACAATAAAATTTTCTATTTTCTTTCGATGATATTTTGGAGAAATATTTAAACATATCATGAGCTGGGTCAACTCAGCCGGAAACCGATGGGGAAACATATAAAATTATGTTCAGTAAAGTCTCATTGTGTCCGATGATTGGCGGTTCGATATTTTCCCTTGAAAGTGCATTCCGCGCGGTAAGTTGCTGTTTGAAGACGCGTGTCTCGGCAAACATACGGTCTAATCTGACGGGCACGTAGCACTGACGCAATGTCTAAGGATGTACACATAATTATGTTAGCGCTGATATACTGTATCTAATAACCAGCCTGCGGAACTCGGTGTAAATACCTGGCTCGACCGGCTCGTTTAGAAAAACGATGCCAAGGAAGCCGTTCCTTTTAACACCGAACCTATTAAGCCGGTCAAAATTACCAGTTGCACGCGATTTATAGAAAAATCGTTGCAGTTACGAAGAGCCCATCGTAGGAAACGACTCGCTCGATTCCTTAACCAAGCATCCGTTATAATAAAATGATAGAAAAGTCGAAAGAAATTCGGTCTTGGCATTTTTATAGAGCAAGAACGTCTTTAATGCTCTTAGGTGCGTCGCTAACGAAGACGTTCAAACGGGACACCGTTTACTTCGAAGAACTAGAAACTGGCAATAAAATCTGCTAGAAAGATGAGTGAAATCGGCCATTATCTTATGACGGAGCTATCATTCCAGCACTCGCCGCTAGAGGTTCTAATTAACACATGAAATCGACGTCTCTGTTGCAGCTTCAACGCCGACCTGGGCATGCTCGCGAAGATCCCGATCCTTCCGACGCTGCGAGCGCAAGCGGAGGGTCTGCTGAGCCCGGAGGACAAGCCGAGCCAGTCGGAGAAGGAGGTCGAGGGCCAAGAAGAGATCTTCAGCCTGCTGCGTTGGATTTCGGCGAAGGACAACCAGAGCAGCTTGGAGCAGGTCGCGGAGCAGTGTTCCCGAGGGCTGGAGCAGTTCGACGAGCGCGTGATGGAGGCGTTGAAGGCGGAGGTGAACGCGGCGATCGACAGCGCGAACAAGCAGGACATGAAGGAGATCAAGGGCCTGGGCGAGCGACTGTTCGCGCTGGAGCAGCTGATGCAGCAGACCAAGAAGCTGGTGCAGGAGCAGGGCGAGCTGGCGCAGGGCTTCCTGCAGAACCAGAGCCGAGCCAGCAACCTGGGCGACGCCAGCGTGCTGCCTGACCTCTGCGCCTCGCACCGCCGCCAGTTGCTCGTCATGATGCAGAACCACAACCAGCTGAGGGACATTCGGCGCAGGTGCACCAAGGCGAAGGAGGAGCTGTCGGTGAACATCTACTGCCGGCTGAAGTGGATCATGTACGTCGAGAACAAGATGATGGTGGTCGACAGCAAGCTGATGATGTACAACGAGAGCCTGAAGCGGCTCAGGCGGCACCTGGAGGTGCTGCAGCAGATCCACCTAGCGCCTCAGATGTACATGAACGCTGTAGCCGAGGTGGTGCGAAGGAGAACCTTCTCGCAAGCCTTCCTGGTCTGGGCCAGCAACTTAGCCTGCCAGTTGCTCACCGTTCACAGCGAGGAGCTGGCGCGGCGCAGAGAGTTCCAGAGCAAGTTCGACGGACACTTCTTGAACACCCTGTTCCCAGGATTGGAGGACACCCCGCCGCCGTTTGCCACGCAGGCTCCCTCCGTTTTCGATAGCGAGTTGCCAAAGGTGCGCACTATTGTCTTTGAAGGAATGCATGTTGTTGTTTCTTACGATCATTGGATAGTATTTATCTGTGATCTGATTTACAGTTGACCGTGGAGGACATGGAGTCGCTAAGATCGCAGTTACCGGACCTGGCGCTGACCGTGTCGTCGCCAGACTTGGACAGCATCACCCAGTTCTTCTTGTCCAAGAGTCTCACCGATGCCAGCACTGATGAGAACAAAGAGAAAGACAGCTCTTCCATGAGAGTCGACGTGGCTGCCAAGGAGCAGGAGCGAACTAGAGCTCCGATGATGTCTGACAGGTACACGATGACTGAACCGAATAGGAGCTTGCTGAGCTTAATGTTGCAGCAACGTTACATTGTAGAGAAACCCGTATATTGTCGAAAGGGGTTGTGCTAGCAGTTTAGGCGAACGATTCGTTCTCTCTAGTAACACTGATTTCTATGACTGTAGGGGTGGCTTCGAATCGGAGACGGACACCGAGGAGTTCGAGAAGATCGGGCAGGGCGCTACGGACTCGAAACCCGAGTCGTTCGACGGCGCTAAGCAAATGCGTCAGAAACAATTGGAGGTTGGTGCCTCGCGAAGCGTGTCCCCTTCTTCCTCGACCTCGACTAACGTATCCCCGCTAAACTCGAAGGTCGGGGACCTGACGAACCGTTCGTCCTCTTCGAACGAGCCCGGATCCTTCCACTTTCCGAATCTGTCCATCAGCGAGCGCCCGGCTCAGCTGAGTCCCCTAACCGAGTGCGCGGAGAACGTCGAGTCGAGCTGTTTGCTTAATCGCGCCGCGAACGGTCTATCCAAGTATAGCGAGCAGCCCACCTCGACCACGGCCGAGGAGCCGAGTTCCTTAAGTCCGAATCCTTCTTCCTTGACACGGTCCGTGTTGTGCGACGGCCAGCAGCAGCAGCAGCAGCACCAACAGCAGCAGCAGCAGCAGCAGCAGCAGCAACGGCATCAGCTGTCCAGCAGCGGTGGTAGCAGCCCATCGGTCGGCGTTGGCGGCGCCGACTTCATGGGTACTGAGTTTTACATGGACGAGTCTCTGCCGAGCAGTCTCAGCGAGCATCCTGTCGACGGACAGCATCAGGCTATCATTTCCCTTCTCCAGGTACTGGACGACTTACAGCTCGCTAACAGACCTCGTAGTCGTAGCCGTAAACGTTCCACTACCTCTAATTCAGAACCTCCCGCCGATGGTACACCTTTGCTTACTATTCTACCACCCAGGGCAGACACGGGCCACGATTCGACCGGCACCAACGGCCCGTACACCACCCTCCACAAGTATCTGTGTACCGCCAATACCCTTCCAGTGGGACTATTCATACTGTTTTTGTCTTAACTAACTAACGCGCACAGGTCACGATCCGTACTAAAAATGGTGCCTGACGTCATCTCGTACGCTCATAAGTTACATTTAAACAAACGTGTCGGATTGGAATTACCATGCCGCTCTTTTATTCTAACAAGGGAACACGCCGAAGTGATACGCGCCGATTTTGGTGAAACTTTGCAGAAAGGACCGCATGTGTCAAGCATGCATCAAACCATAAAACTCCTATACGCGCATTTATAATTTTTTTAATCATTCCATATGAAATATCAAGTTGTACCACCACAAGAAAATCAAAATTCTATTTTATTCGTAAATTTGGAATTGGATATGCACTTCTCACACACAAATATTCATGTAAATGTATTATCATTTGAAAGGAACAATTTATAAAGAAGTGTCTTTTTTTAATATATTTTTTAAACCAATTAAAATGTTTCAAATCCAATTGCACAGCTCGATTCCTTATTTAAAAAGACATCAGTTTGCGATTAGAATTACCTTTCTAGTTCTAATCATTTCCGAGCTTTATAATAGTTAGTTGTATAATCGTTCGCCCCTTTTTCCAAAGTTTTATCAAAATCGGTGTGTACCACTTCGGTATCCTTTACTGTGCAACACACAACATGAAACATGAATTCTTAAAGAAGCCTAGAGCTAGCTCCAGACGAAGTAACGGTTACTATACAAGTGTAAGATTACTCAGATTAACGATACAGAGTTTTTTATCAGATTCTACAAGGCGTCCAAATACTTACGGACGGCAGTGTACGCCGGCCTTGCTCGCGAGCTCCTGTGTACCCTCCTGCGAGCACTCGTTGTTTGGTGGCAAGACTTTGTGGGCGTGGCGCAGTGCGGCCAGGATGGTGGGGACGCGACGTCCGATTGTGACTGGCCGTGCGAGCCGAGAAACCGGGGAGTGGGGAGTGGGAGCTCTGCCTCCAAGCGTCTCCGTGCCCGTAGGAGCTCGAAGCAGTGCTCGCCAGCGCTCTTGCTAGTTTTATGCTCTGTTTTTCGGTAGAACCCACCTGTGCACACCGTCGTACTCGTAATATCCGATCGCGACGCTCCCGTGTTGCAAATCCAAATCCAGATACCAGTAGAACGTGCAGGCCTTCTTAAGAAAAACAGAGCATAGTACTCGCCAGCGGTCCCCGGTCCAGAGTCTGACCATCGATGTCTCCTCACACCTTCATGTGTTCTGTGTGATCCTGCATCCTCACCTCGGTCGTCGTCAATCTAGATCACCGTCCACTTACGTTTCCCTTTCTCTGTGGTTTCTAGGTATTTTCGTTGTCATTGTCTTTACATTCGCTAGCCAATCTATTAGCGCTGACTTAATGCAATGGTATGTATCTCTTGCCTGCCGACTATCGTTGGTGTGAACCCTCCCGGTTCTCCGATCCCCTTCTAATCTCTCTTCGGATCCTCGCTCGTAGTGGTATCCCGCCGCGTGCAAGTTTTGCGTGACTGCGTGTGTCTTAATTTTTTTTAATTACAGGATAGCTGCCGTCGCACTCGTATCCCGTCCCCTCAGATCCGAAGTGTGACACACACACACACACACTCCATCCCAAGATCTGTTCAATCACGTTTACTCAGAATGTTAACCGACTTCTTGTCGTTACTGCATCGGGCACACTGTTCCTCGGGGTTCTTGTTTTTTTCTCATTTTTCATCGCCAGAGTTACTATCCCGCTCCTAATCTACTAACTTCTCCGCCGCTGCTCACAGACAAGTTCTCGATGCTCGAGACAGCGAGGAACTCTTCGAATTCGTCTCACGAATCCTCGCTGACTCGACTCTCCAAGGTGTAGCTAAAGTTGTGGTAGAAGACGAGGTAAAATGAAATAGCGTGTCTAGCATTGTTTTCCATTGCTCGAGGACTTTGAGAGGCTCTTCTTTCTGCCACGACTTCGCGGCTACACCCCCTAATCACTCATTTAACGCCATTGCGTTCGGTATCGCCGATTGTTTCTCATTGGAGTGTCTTGGGCCGGCCGTTTCAGGAGAACCTTGGCAACACGCGCGAGGAGGTGGAGAGGCTGCGCTCGATCCTGAAGACGATGAAGGCGGCGATGAGCGAGGCGATGTCCTCCGTGCGCCAGGAGCTGGATGTTCTGCGAGACCAGTCGAACGAGGACAAGAGCGGCCTCGGCGAGATGACGGAGCGCATTCGCGAGGCGTTGTCTCTCTACTCGAGCGAGTGCGACCGTCGTCTTCGGGAGCGCGAGCAGGAGCTGACGGTGGACCACGAGCTCGAGATGGCGGACGTGAAGAAGCTGATCCAGAGCCGCGAGGAGGAGATCTGCACGCTGAAGCGGAACCTGCTGGAGAAGGAGACGGAGTTGTCGGAGCACGAGCGTCTGCTGACCACCTTTAGGCAGAAGCTGGAGTCCGAGCAGACCGAGATGAGGAATCTGCACACGCAGCTCCATCAACAGCTGGACGAAGCGTTGGAGCAGGGCTGCACGGCCAAAGCGAACGCCGAGAGGTTCCAGGATATTGCCTCTCTGACGAGTTCGGTGGCTCAGTGCCGGGAAAGGATCCAGGAACTGGAGAGCAAGCTCGGCACCGCTAGGACGGATCAGCAGAGGATGGTCGATGCGACTGACATGCTGCACATGGGCTACCAGACCCAGCTTGAGGCCATTGGGGACAAGTTGAACGAGATCACCGAGGAGTTGAGCCATAATGAATTCTTCGAAAAGATCAAGGTTGATATCTTTGCGCACTTTCATAATTTAGATGTAACTGTTTACAATCATCGCGATTCTACGATAGTTCTCTATATGTTGCCTATAAAATTTGAATGAGTATATTTAATCGAACTGGCTCAAAAACTGAAGAACGAGAAGCTATGAATTTAGAATTTATTTAAATTCTTCTTCTGTTTTTGAGACAGTTCGTTCAGTCGCGTCTTCGAGGGTTCGATCGAGAAGTAGGGACTAAACGGAGCATTCTGTGTTTCAGATGCCGGGCATGTTAAAAATGGCTCTCCACATCCTTGCGCAGGTGAAGGAGAACTACGTGGCGATTCGGACGGCTGTGGAGAAGGAGCGGACGGCTAGCATAAAGCAGGTGGAGTTGGAGCTGCAGATGGTCAGGCAGGTTGTTGACGAGAACGAGCAGGAGGTGAAGATGTACAGGATGCGGGAATTTGCGCTGCAAGAGGAGCTGGAACAGTACAAGACGGCCATCAGACGGGTGACGAAGTCGGAGGAGTTCAAGGACGTGCCGGAGGAGATGAGTCTGAGCCACGTGCAGGAGGTGCTGAAGGGTCTGAGACCGGAGAAGGACGAGGTCGAGGTGTCAGAGTCGAAGAAGGTTCGGCTGGAAGCGAACGACGACCAGAGCTGCCTGACCAGGCGGCTGGAGACGCTTGAGAACGACAACAAGAGGCTCAGCATGGAGATGGAATCGCTCCGGGAGTACAAGGCTAAGGCGAAGACGAAAATCGAGGGGCTGAAGGCTGACAAGCTCCGGCTGGAGATGGAGCTGGTCAAGGTGAGGACGAGGAGGTACACGACTCCGGCAGAGACCTCGTCTTCATCCTCTGATGGCCGCGAAAGGGAGATGATCGGCTCCGTTGCGGTGGTAGCAGATGGCTCCTCTCGAGATGCAGCGACCAGCACCGAGACGCAGTGCACGTGCACAAGGCACTGCGGCTACGTGCGCAGGAAGATGAAAAAGTACGCGGAGAAGCTGGTGCAGCAGGGTTGCATCACTGTGAACAGCTGCGACCCCGGCGACAAGGTGCTCGTTTATTGGAACCCCAATCACGAGAACTTCACTCTCTACCAGGATTCGGCGATGTACTACTTCCTTAACACCGACTGCATCCCCGAATTGAATCTCGGCTCGAACATCGATGGCACACCCAAAAAGCTGCAAGCCGTCGTCGAGGTCATCGACAAGGAATACTGTCAAGCCAAGAAGGTGAGTATGAGACGATCGTCGAAACCAACGCTGATCAAGTGCTGGTCGAGTCAACGAGTCTAATAGTATTTTATAAATAAAAATATTTAGATTAATCAGTTTCACAACGACGAAAAGACTATTTAGGTTTAGTGCAGATTTAACAGGTTTAGTATTAAAAGAACATTATCGCGCTTCTCTTAGGCACAGCTCAGTCGTTTCGCTAATGTGTTAGACGCTAATCTTTTCACTTCTGAGGAATTGATTTTGGTAAAAGCTAAGAAGCATATATCACGAATCGGGACTATAATAAAGATTTCTGATTTCAGTCCGAAAATCGATTCCATGTACCCCACGGCACCAAATTCTACCGGGTGCGCGTGAAGGCGATAGCGAAGACGTCCAGGTCGATGATGTCGAGCATGCAGCAGGAGCAGTAATCGAGCTGGGGTGTGCCAAGCCCATCAGAGGAACCCATCGATTCTTGCCTTGGTTAAACGCACTGCTGGATACACGTTCGAGAGTCGAGCGTTGACTTTAAAGCACGCGGGTGTCCGCCAGCTGATCATCTTTTCGCGACCATCCGGGAACGGGGATCCGTTGGATCTCGGCCAAAACCTGCCAGAGCCTGCGGACGCATCCAGAAACGGCCCGCGCGTCGAGCATAAAGATCGTTCGACGTTGGACCGACAGAGGTATGGGCCGCCGGAGCCGCTGCGCATGCGGGAAAGAGGCGATCAGACGATCAGAGAGAAGGATGCGCCGGCGTTTCATTGTGATATAAATAATTTTTAAAAACGAGTGAAACATATAATTGCCGAATGCTGTGGTTAGCTGTGAAGTGTAAACGACGATTTGTATTACTTTTCCGTTTCTTTTGTCACATACACACACTTATATATATACATATACACACGACAGACACGCGTACATAGGCACGGGTACACGGAGAGACGAGCGTGTACGCGGGATCAAACGGGAGAGAGAGAGAGAGAGAGAATGCGAGCGGACGAGAGAAAAAGAGAGCGTGCGAGAAAATGTATAGGTGAGAAAGGAATATAATAGTACTAATATTGACGACGTAATTCTTCTTGTGATTCGACAGGCTGAACGAGCGAGTGTGAGAGCAGCGGGAGAGAAAGAAGGATAGACAGAGTTGTGTTTTCTTTTTTGTCATTGTAATTTCGGACATCGAAGGAGAACTTTGTTCCGTGACCTGATTCGGATCTATTCATTATTATTTCTACATTATATTATTCTTATTATCTTCGGACTGCATGATAAAATGAGAAAGAAAGCTAGACAAAGAAAGAGAGGGATTGAAAGGGAAAGAAAAAGACGAAGTTTAAGACGAGTGAAACAGAAGATAAAAGAAGATATCGTATAGTAGAGTAAGTTTTACAAAAAAAAAGAAAAAAAAACAAACAAACGAACTTGCAATTTAATGAGAAAAATCGCTAAAAAGATAGAAAGGAACGGTAACGAATAAACACGGTTACTTTCTATATAACGACGATATATTATATATGTGATATATAATATATACAATATACGATATGTATGTATATTTTGACGCGTGTGCTCGAGAAAGTCCACTCTGTCTATACAATATATTCTGTTTCCCCACCGATCCGTGTCGGAAACGCGATCGAGGCTCTTCGAGATCGAGAACCACGATCGAGAACATTGGCCGCGATCAACGGAGATCAACGCGAGACGCCGAGAGACGTCGGCTTCGTTGCGACATGCTCGCGATGTCTTTTTGATTACCGATTTCCGTAACCGTTCAACACTATTATCGTTTTCTCCGCGACAGTTTAAGCACTCATAGTATCGTACAATAGCTGTGATCGTTAGGCTCGACGTTTTCACTTCTACTTAGTCGTTAGTTAATCTTAATTCCCGGCTGCCGCCCGGCGAGCGACGCCTCGCGATCCGATCGGCCGCTATTCCCGAAGCATTTTCCCCCGGGATCGAGCGGATCGTGAGAACGATTTCCAGCTCGTCGGCCGCCGACTATTTCGAGTTCGAGCGACGCCGCCCACGTTCACGGTGGCCCGCCGAAAAGATGCTGATAAGTAAGATAAAAAAAGACGAAGCGACGAAACTCGTTTTTTGGTAGGTTGTAGCTCGAGCTTCGTCGAGAGAACGACGCACCTGCTTCTGACATAGCGCAAGTAGCTCATTTAACGATTTCTCTTTCTTCGACAGGCCGCAAGCGAAATTGCACCCGCAGAAACACACGCGCGCGCACGCACCGATTTAGCACGAATTCTCGGCCGCGGTTCGTCCGCGACCCACCGCGACTCGCCCCTTCGTAGACACGACCACCACCCCCGTACGCTTCGGTCGACGTCCTGTCGTTGCGTCGATTCGCCGAGAGACACCGTGCACGGGACAAATCGAGCGATCCTCCGCGATCAACGAAACGGACACCTCGCTGTCTCCGATCCTGTTTCTTGTAGTCTCCGCGGTGTGCACGCGAACTCGTGTCTGAGCGCTCAACCGATCGATCGTTCGACGGCAAGAGTGAAAGCGGCGAAGCCAGAGCTCGCGGTTTTCATTTCTTTTAACTAGACAGTAAGCGTATGTTATGTTTGATGTCTTAAACCGGCTCCCAGGTTGATTGCGAGCCGCGCGCGACAATCCGTACGAACAAATCATTCATTTCGAGAGTAATCAACGAACGTGTACGGTGTTTTTAGTAAGCAGGCGTTGGAGATGATTTTTACGCGAGGACACTCAGAGACGACTTCGCGTGGACTTCCATTAGGATCGATCGATTCCAAATTCGGCAGAGTTCGACTCGGAGACGCTCTTTTGACGCGCACGCGAAAACCGAGTGCACACGCACGCGACTCACGGTTCCTATTAGTCCAATTTTTCTTCGACCTTCGAAGGCACTCGTAGACCATTCTCCGCACAGTTAGGCGAACCGACTCGTAGAATACGTGCAACCTCTCTGTCCACGTAGAAGAGCTGTGTTCGACTGCGTCTTCATCCAGCACTTTGTCTCCGGGTGCGTCGCACGGGCGTCTAACTGCAACGCCGTTAGACGGTCAATCGACGCTGCAGTTTACGCACCGACGGCCCCACCCGGGACACGCTATCCTCTCCTCGCGCGGAACCTGGACCGATTGCTCCGCCTTGTAGTCGCTGGAAAGCCGTAAGCAGGAAATTTTAAGCAGGACGACTGCGAGGGCGGAGCTCGCTTTCTGCCGCCCCGCGGTCGATTTTTAGTAGCTTTCACGGAGCAATCGTTCCAGCTTCTCGACACAGCAACCACTCGTAAACCACCCGTTGGGAGCAATTAGGTTGGTTGCAAATAGAATCAAAGCCGGCGAACGACGCCTCGAGGGGTTCGCCCGGCCCGGTTGCTGCGGAAGTCCAGCGATCAGCACGGAAACACTGGTATTTAATTCTAATTTTAGTTTCGAAAGTACCTTGTATTATATGTTGGAAAAGCCTTTTTTTCACCTTTGTCTATGAAGAAAAAAATAAAAGAATGTAGTGCCTTCTACAATGAAAACCGAGCGAATTTATTATTGAACGAATCGGGGTTCTTGGTTGCCCTAAGA
>CM052157.1:4773783-4805293 GCA_028455555.1 Augochlorella aurata | reverse complement strand
GATGGCAACCTAAGCTCACCTTATCGCAAATTGCCGGTCGAAGGTGAACCCTTCCACCTCCAGGTAGGATGCACTCCTGCGAGCACACAAGGACACCGAGGCACGATTTCTTCAGAATACTGACATTATGATTGTTCGTATTCCTCATTGCCCAGCCCGAAGCGTGCCTTCTTGCCTCTTCGCAGTCTGGCCCGTAGACCCTTCTTACATGCCCATCTGCCCATTCGCACCAAGGATCGTACTCTACCACCTGGAAATAAATCACTCTGTTAATTACTTTGCCCCTGCACGACGCTAAAAACTTCTTCATAATACAAGCTGACTTTAGATAAAAAACTAAAACACCGTTCACTATCGCGTGTGAAAATTCTATTTTTGCAAGAAAAATTTCGTTTCCGATTAGATGATGATTTAGATCTTAAATAGGGGATGATTCTCATAGTTTTGAATCATTGCTTGTACTCCTTAAAGTAGATTAGACTGAAATTATTTTATAATTTGGAAGATCTGCTCATTTGCTACTCTTATGCATATAATATAATAATGTCAGATAATAATGTTTATTATTATAATGAATATTAATTTGTATTATGATGTATTATAATGAATATTAGCTTAACAAATTCTTTAGACAGGAAATATGGAATGTATAATCAAACCGCGACTATTTTATAAAAATATACCCGGGAATGCTTAGGATTATTTATAATATTATTCATTAAATTCTTCTTAAATCTGAACACTACTGCGGTGGACCATTTATAACTTTATCAATCAACTTTGTTAATATATTTATATTCCTAGACACATTATTAACAATTATCAAAAACCAGGTAGTTGAAAAATATTAATTTTTTGGTCCCAGTGGACCCAAAGCACAGAGTCCAAGCGTTAATACAATATATGAACTCCTAAATCAATTGTCAGAGACTATATGGCCAAGTAAAATTTATACTCTCGGTCCAAACGGCCAACCTTTCGAGATCCCCGCTAAAACAATAACAAAAAAAGGTCCGCATAGCTGGATATTGTCAAAAGAAGTCGGAAATTACGTCGCCATAAAATGCGCCATCGACGAATCCCATTCGAAAAAAGCATCCCCTGGTTTACAGTCTCGCGTAAAATCTTTCGCCCGTGTGTGCACATATGGAGGCAATAATATCCGAGCAAACCCCCGTAAATAGTATCGTATTCTTTACCGGACTACCTGGTCGGTAGTCGGAAATCGGTAATTCCTAAAGTGCGACGGGCGTTGCCATGACCATACGTGGGAATTACCCGACAATACGATTTAATTGCGCCTGGAAGGCGGAGGATAATTACCCTCGGCACATTCGAGTCGTTGATGTCCCATTCCTGATGGGGGTGCTGTTGTTGTTGGTTGCCGGCCACCGTCGCTGACATCGTCGGCGACCCAACGCGACTCCTTCAACAGAAAACCATATCCTTGCTGCAGAAACAATGACAATTTTTAATGAACCTCGAAAGCTTAATACTAAAACCGTAAAAATTGCCTTCTTTATAAATTTTATTTCGCAATTTTCAACTATTCGAACCATCGAATTTGAGCTCTGTATTAGAATACTATGGTTTAGCACTAGAATGGTGGAGCCTATTGACAAAAATATAACTGAGTATATTTAGGATCATTTATTATTTTATTTATTAATTTTTGTCGACATGCTCTCTGTAGTACCTCTTCTGGTTTTTCTTGAAATTAATTGCCAAAAAATGAATGATCAAATAATGTTTATGCTATGAGTATAAAAATGAATAGACAGTTCGGATAGTCCAGGTTCACTGTATTAAAGCTAGGAGGGTCCTTCTATGGGAAATTATTCCATAACAATGACAAGGTTGGATTTGTTTAAGCTTCGAGCGATTTTTATTCTAACATGCACTTGAATAAAGAAATTTTTTAATGATATATATATCATAAAAGAAAACATCGGAAAGCAGTGAAAGCTCAGATACAGAAGATTCTATTGGTCGCATTATGACCATTACCTTAAAAAATGATTTTGAATGAATGATAAAGATAAAAATATAGAGAAAATCGCACAAAATTGTAATCAATTCAATCTCGTTATTTTCGTCATTCAACAAGCGTTGATCACTGTTAGGGCTGCCTAAACGCTACTCAGACGAATCGCGACACCTTTTTCCAGCAACTTGACGCTCGGAAAAGCTTGAAAATATTTCTGGAAAGACATACGCCTCAGCGGATTGCTCGTACCATTTTATCGACAGCGATCGACTTAACCATCGGCACTAGCGAATCTCGTGATTTACGAACGAGTTACAAACAAGCTGATTTATGAATCCGCCGAGGAGCCCATAAAAAGGTGGGCAGAAGAGGGATCGTTTTCCGAAGAAGCACATGCGAACGAACGAATACGCAAGGGAAGAAAATTCTGGATGGAAAGCTCGACTACCGGAGATCGATGTTTTCCCACTGCGATCAGGAATCGTTCGCGGCGAACATAAGGATTCCGGAAAGCCGGTGGACGTGGCCGTTGTCAGGCCACCCACGGGCTCCCATAAGTATGGCGCGAGGTACGGCCAGGTACGCACCATAAATCGGGATTTTATCTCGAAGCTGCTGGCCCCTTGCCACGTCGGCCATTGCGTAATCCTAAATTGGTCTTGCGGCCCGATGCAGCGAGCTTTGGGTTTCGGGAACTCAAGGTCGGGCTCTTTCTTTATTAACCTAATTTCGCGCGCTAGACGGCCCGTTATGCTTCGCGACGCGATCGCCGCTCTATAATCTTCGTTTCCTATGGATTGGGAGCTATTGAAGCTTCATTTTCTTGGAGCTAGATTATTATTATTATTGTTGTTGTTATTATTATAGTTGTAGCAGTGTTATAGAGCTTGTTTATTATCTTGTACTTATTTGTTTAAGGTCATTTCTGTCCTTTTTAGAGTCGAACGTTGTTGACTACGCGTGAGGAAATTTTGTTCTCTTAATATCATTAATAAATAATAATTTATTAATTTATTTCCTTTTCTGGTTTTCGAATTATGAGGTTTTTAGAATTGTTATAATTTCTTTCTGGAACTGTAACAAATTACAAGAAACTATTTCGCTCAGGTATAGTTGATTCTTATGGTCGCACTAAGAGGGTCAAATTAAAAAACGATTTTCACAGATTGTGGAAGTTATGTCAGAATATAAATCAAATTTAGAGTCTAATTGAGTCAAACTTAGAGTCAGAGTCACTATTCATCCCAGATGTCGCCTTCAGTCAAAAACACTTAAAATAATATTTCTAAAATAACAACATACAATTATGTTTGCTAATCAAATAAAATCGTTAACTCTTTTAGCGCCGAAAATTGAAATTAATTCTCCTGCAAAATACAAGGGTTAAAATTAATTAAACTTTAAACCGTTGCCATTTCCATTCTCGCCAAATGTCATAATTAATCAGTACAGCACCAGAAGAAAGTAGAAAGTCGACGAACAAGGACCACCCTATTTAAGTCTTCTTTTGGCGGGAGATGAGCAACTTCGCTTTCTTCCTTCGACGCCGTGTATTTTTAGAATTCGTGGGTCCACGATGATGCAAGGTCGCGTAGGTTATGCTCATCGGAGTCGACTGGTTTATCGGGTATTGGTCGCGAGCAGGTCACTTCGCGAATATTCCCAGGTAAATTATCGTGCGTTTCGGGGGCGAAGCTCGCCGCTTGATTTCGACGCGCGATCGTCGGCGTACGTTATAAACATCGGCGGCCGAGTGTCATTGACCATGAAGAGACCCATGAAAGAAGCGGCTCGCCTACGTCTTCTGGTGCCAACCTGCTGTTCCGTCGATGGCCTTCCACTTCCATCATCCCTCCCCATCGCTACATAGGGTTCTTCGAAATATCTTCTATTGCCCGGTAAGCGCATCAAAACTGGCTCTCAATTTTTCACGAGAATTGCACATGGAGTTATACTTGCGTAGAGGACCAGGAATGATCGAAGATTGGGGGCAGGGTGGTCAATGTTCGAGATAAGCATCCGTTTAATAATAATAATAATGGTAATAATGGTGATAATATTTATTGATATAGGTATACATGTATATAAATGGGGAAAACTCTGTTGTTACTACAAGTTTAAGACGATTTACAAACAATAAAAAGAAAGTAGAAGAAGGAATGGGAAAGTAAATATAATAGTGACAATGAATATAAATTAAATCGCAATAAAAGAGAAAGAAGGAAAACTATAATTGATAATAATAGAAGCAGTAATAATAACAGTAATGACAATAATAATGAATGATAATAATGACAGTAATAGTAAATGGTAGTAAGTGGTAACAATAACAATAATAGTAAATGATAATAATAATAATAATAGTAAAAAATAATAGCAGGAAAGGCAATCTCATGCAACACAGCTTCCAAATCAACTTGAAATATTAAACGGCAAAAGTTGCTGAAATATCGACTACCCCAAACGACAAGCCTGCAATTACCGGCAATCCCAGGACATGAAATCAAATGTACACTGAAAACTGCCGATCAAAGGGACTCGACAAAGTGACACGAAGTGTCTGAATCGTGCGTTTCGCAAATGGAGCAACAGTTTCAAGAACGAACGAGCCATCAAGCCATCGTCAACGCGATTCCGCGAGGAGCAGTCGCAGCCGCGTCTCGCTAGGAATTTTATAGGCGGCGAGGATCGAGCCCCGATCGAAATCCGTCGAGCTTTCGCCGATCTTCGCGGGACGTCGAAGCGGAGAGCCGTGCAAGAAGACCAACAGGCTTCGAGTAGGTGTTCGAGGATCGTAAACGTCCATCGCGCGACTCGATAAAACCCACGGAAACGATGTGTGCACGCACCTAACGCGTAACCTGTACAAACGCTCTAGAAGGCATGCCTGGGGCCTCCTCGAGGACCTTGGTCCCATCGCCGTGCGATTCGCGGGGCTCAAACGGTCCGCGGACTTGCAGACTGCGTCAGAACGCGGGGACTTGCACTGTATACTCGATCGTGAGAACGATTGCTATAAATTTTCCGGCTGGCTCGAGTGTAATTTACAACTCGTGGTCGATCGGTACTGCTGTCGTACTTTTTTCCTTTGGCTAGCTAAAACCGATTCCGGGAATAATTTAGAAGCGATTAATTGCAAATGACCTGACATTCGACCTTTACGCGAAATAAGAGTCCTCTGACTCGGTTGCTAGACGCTGGAGGCGGATAAAAATGTTTTTTCTTCTGGTAATATTTTCAATAAATCAGAGTGAATTAGGGGACATTCTTTAATATTTCTGATGCCTTTATTGTTGCGTATTTCACGTAGTCAATTTTATTGTAAATGCGTAATTTTCGGCGGACCATTTTCACAACTGTGACGACATATCCAACAATTCTGAGCTTTCCAAAACTCATTTCTGCAGGTATTTCTTGCAGACTTATTAGTCTTTTTGTTGTTCCAAATGCGGCAGTGATTTACTCGATTTAATTTCTAAAACTTGACTAATCAAGCGAACGATTTCGAAAGTGAAATCGTTCGAAAGTGACGATAATCTAAGCCTGTGCCATAAACTCTAAATGTTCATCACAGTCAGTACAGTACTGGTCGTCCATAAAGTGTCAAGAGCGCGGTACCAATTTCCCGGCAGATCCAGCGCAGAAATGGCGGCCGGGCACAGGTCCGCGCAAAAATCGCCCGCTATCATTCCCGCGGGGGGTACTACCGGTTGAAAGCTAAATAAACAATCGGCTGGAAGGTTGGCCCGAGGAGCAGACAGAGTATAGCGTGGACCAGGACCGTAATTATTTCGGTTTCGACCGGCAGCTACCTCGGTCCCTGGCGGCGTGCAGTTCGAGGCGATAATTCCACGGCTCGCGTCCGCTCGATCCGTTATGCTGCAGGCAAAAGGAGCAAGGTATCGCGAGGAGAGTGAGCGAGAGAGCGACATAGAGAGAGAGAGAGAGAGAGGAGAGAGAGAGAGAGGGAGAGAGAGAGAGAGAGAGAGAGAGAGAGAAAGGGAAAGAGAAGGAGCGAGAAGAAGACTCGCGTTCCCGGCACGCAAAGCGTTTTACTTATATACGGTTGTTACGTCGACACCTTTCGGGGACGAGAAGGGAGCTGCCGGGTGGTTGTCGAGGAGAGCTTGCGAGGGAAAAAGGGTGAGGAAAAGGAACGCGACCGCATCCTCGGCGCAGAGGGAGAGGAGAGGCAGCGGCTAGGTGAATGATTGCCCGGATCGGTGATAAAGTCATCGCCTTTAGCACCGGCGTAAGATGATACATCGGCGGACGATGCTGCGAGGAGATTGTCCCGCGCGGTCGAACAGACTCGCGCGCCGACCGGCCAAGATACGGACGAGCACACCAAGCGAGATGCGAAATCCTCGCCGCGAAAGCGAAGAAAAAACGGGAGACCAGAGACTATATCCTCGTTCCGGTCGGTATGGGTGCCTGCCTTCAGAATTTCAGATATTAAGGCTGATACCGCGAGCCCGCTAAAATATCACGCTTCTGACCCGCCGGGATCCGAGGAGAATCCTTTTTCACCTACACGCTCGCTCGCCTGCTCGCCTCCTCGCCTGCTCGCCTGCTCGCTCGTGCCGCGCCGAGACGCGGCGTCCTCTCTGCGGTCAGCGGGATCGTCTAGCTCTCGGGATCGTCCACCGAGATTAACTGCTAAACGAGTTAATCCGCGCCGACGGCTCCTCAGTCGAAACCCCCGATTTCCTACGTCTATTTCGATTTTCTTATCACTAGCCGTGGCTCTCCTTCTTTCGTAGCATCTTCGGTCCAAGATTTTTCATCAAAAAGAGATTTTTCATCAAAGATCTTTGGTCAACGCTTGTTGATCAAGGACTTTTTATCAAAGATTTTTCGTCAAAGATTGTTGGTTCAAGATTTATCCAACACCATAATTGTTGGCCAGAGAGTTTCATCAAAAAGAGATTTTTTGTCAAAGATTGATTTGGTCAACGATTGTTGATCAAGGACTTTTCATCAAAGATTTTTCGTCAAAGATTGTTGGTTAGAGATTTAACCAACACCATAATTGTTGGCCAGAGAGTTTCATCAAAAAGAGATTTTTTGTCAAAGATCTTTGGCCAACGATTGTCGATCAAGGACTTTTCGTCAAAGATCTTTCGTCGAAAATTGTTGGTTAAAGATTTAACCAACGCCATAATTGTTGGCCAGAGGGTTTCGATCAAAGATTTTTGCTCAGCGATTTTTGATCAAAGATTCTTGGTCAGCTAATTTTGGTCAGCGATTTCATATTGTTGGCCGGAGATTTCTTATCCACCAGTGGTACTTTCTTTATATAATGTTAGTAATAACTAAAAAGAATATACGATTTCTTATTGTCTGAGTGTATGATCTTTACAATAGTGTATGAATTTTACGATAATGATCTTGGAAAATTACAATGAAGATACGGAATCTTCTAAAACGAAAAGCATACCCCATTCAACGGTAACAAAATTTCTAACGCATTCCAAAAGCATCCAATAGAGTACGAACTCTCGTTCGCGCATTCCAAGTCGCTCGTTCGTTTTTTTCCAAGCACGAGAAGAATTGCAGGAAACGCAAAGAACGTCTCGGAACGAAAGTTCGATATCCCGGCCATAAATTATAGGAAGCTTCGTGGAGACACGTCGCCGAGTTCCCAGGTAATCCCGCGCGAAGCAGATGAAATTCGCCGGTGGACGTTGCTCGAAGAATACAAATACCTTCAATGTTTGTCGATCCAACTGATTACAGAGGTGACGATACCGCGTTGGCGGCGTACGGAATATCATCTCGGACTATTTCGCGCGGCCGAGGATCGCGCATTCCGTTATTATTCGCTAACAGACTTTTTCTTTGCCTACTCGCGCGCCATATACGACGCTCGTATTTTCATAAATTTCGCTGTGTCCCGCGATGCTCTATTGGGAACGCCGCATTCGTGTGCAAATTAAAGCGAATCTGCGTAAGTCGGGATCGGATTCTTGGGAAATTGCGACTCTCTGGTGATGATGCGAACGTAAAAATCGTCCGCGAAAGAATTTTCTTCGAGCGTAGTTTT
Organism: Augochlorella aurata; assembly: GCA_028455555.1. NCBI lineage: Eukaryota > Metazoa > Arthropoda > Insecta > Hymenoptera > Halictidae > Augochlorella > Augochlorella aurata. The sequence goes on along the minus strand of CM052157.1, from coordinate 4,797,260 downwards.
CAGAATTAGAGTGTCGTAATTTTTGTAGAGTATTCTATAGTTCGAATAAGTAGGATGATGAGTAAGGATTTTATGAAATTATGATCATATAATGACCGCATAAATTGCGAAATATTGAAAACGTTCCAATAATTGAAATTGGGTTGTATTCCATCATTTTTGATCCATTGAAATGGTTAAAATAATAAATAAATGTCAACGTAGCCTCTGCATCTTGAAATCGATACAATTTTTATTTTGCATAAAAATCCACAATCTAGATATCACAAATTAAATCGACGAAAATACAAAAGGACCAAGTGTACAATTAATTGCTAAAAACTCAGAAAGAACGAGTGAGTGCTGTAATTTTACATGTCCACATTTTTCATATAATTAAAAATGAAGACTGATTACAGCACTTTCGAATCTCCACGTTTCTCTTATAATTAAAAATAACGACAGAGTGCTCCAATTTCAGATCTCCACGTTTTCCTTATAATTAAACAAAAAAGATTGCTGCAATTTCGTGTCTCCACATTTTTCTAACAATTAAAGATGAAGACAGAGTGCTCCAATTTCGAGTCTCGGCATTTGTCTTCTAATTAAACATAATTCTCGAGCGTTATTAAAATTGTCACGATAATTGTAAGCAACGGAAGCAACGAAAAATGTTAATCGACGATCGAAGAGTGATTACGCGGCGTACAATAGCCGTTATCGTCGAGTTTTCCGCGCTCGTAGAGCGAGTCCCACGCGTCCCTCTAAATTTGGATCTCTCGACTCCCGCCGCCGCCGACTGTCTCTTTCACTTCCTATTTTTCTTCTGCCGCCTCGACTCCTTTCGCTCGGTCCCCGCGCGCGGATCCCGGAGGTGTAGGACCACTCGCGGAATCAGCGAAAAACCTGATTTACAAAAATCCAGCTGGACCGGTTTCGCGCGGCTCTATCGCGTTTCATTGGGTCTCATCGCGTTTTATCGAACCCGCTCTCCTTTTTTTCGCCGCTCCATCGCCGACACCCATTATTCGCGTGTTTTTCACACTCCGTTTAGCGGCTTTTACGAGCGGCAGTCACGAGAGAAAAACGTAAATACTACCGGTGGCGCCAGAGTCCTCCTACTTTTAATTTCTGACGCTACTCGGCGAAATGATAGGTTATTCGATTACAGGCCTGGCTACTCAGCTTCGAAATTATCAATACACCGACTTTTTAAATCGGCATTACGCCCGTTTCTCACGGAAAAAATTGCTGCGAACACTTCAGCGCGGTTCGCTCTTGTTTTTGCTGTTTGAACGCGTCGGGAATTGTTAATCGACTTTTACTCGCACATCTGTAATTATATCCACAATTTAATTCAATTCAATTCGAATCAATTATATTACATTTATTTATGTATATTGATGAACACTATTTTTACAACGACCGAGGTAAGAAAATATCCGAATGGCGAATGATTTTCAAAATCGATTGTGAAAATCGGAAATGTTTTCTCTGCTGCAGGGTGTGCAGCTCGAAGCGAATTTCCATTTCGAATTAAATTCAATTTCCTCCGATATTACAAAATTAAAATCTTGGGAGTTTAAAACACAGAATATTTAACCCTTTGCACTCGGATGCTCGCGAAAACGAGCGTCACGCCCAAAATTCATGGCGTCATTAATACATAGTCCGTGAACAGTCAGCTTCCATTCGGCTGCCAGGGGATCCTTTTGTAGCAAAAGGATCCTGACGGAGTCGCGGGAGAGAAAGAGAGACGAAAGAGAGAGAGAGAGAGAGAGAGAGAGAGAGAGAGAGAGAGAGAGAAAGAGTGAGCGGGGCTTAAAGACTTCCTCACCGCCGCGGACAGGGAGAGAACGTTCTCGAGATTCGAGATAAAGGGAGATCGTTTTACCCGCGGACATTCGTTTAATCTGTCTTCGAGGTGTTGGACCGTGATCAATGGCGTGGCGCTGGTACATCCGTAATCGGGTTTTCACGAATAGACGGCGACGATCCTTCCCAGTTGGACCGCTCGATTATCCTTCCGATGAACAGGGGTTGGGAGCGATTGATACCGTCATTTGTTCCACCTCTTAATGACGATTAGCGCCTGTTTTTTCGGCTTTGGAAAAACCCGCACACCTTTTTATCTTCCCTTTGTTATAATCGGTACTGCAGATTTTGTTCAGAATTTTCAACCCGTTGCAGTACGATTTCTTTCTCAGCTACGTTGACTTTTTAATCATTTTACCTGATAGGACGTGATAATATTTGTTTCTTCCATGTCGCAATTTTTTAAGAATTTTTGTCCACAAACTATTTTTGCTTCGATTTGGAAGAAATGAATAATTCGCCGTTGCCTCATAGAATATTGCATCGATTTTTTAATTGTTTTTGAAGTCACTATTTTTTCTTCTATCTGAATTGGTTAAAATAAAATAATTTTCTCTGAATTATTCTTAGGTTAAAGTACAATTATTTTCTCTGTGCTAAAGCTTGGTCAAACTGCTATGTTGAATTATGCTGGGTTTACTCAATGTAGAATCATTTTTATACTGAAATAAAATGTGTATCTCTGTGTTAAATATTATGATACTATTCTCACATTAATAAACAGAGTAAAAGGAAGAGGCAAAAGATAATGTTTCAGGAGAAATTCTCCAATACAATTCATAACAATTTCCTGATTCTACTGCACATCAGACTTACATAATTGACTTCTGAGTCAAAAATTGCTGAGATTACAAAGCCTTTATCATAGCAAATAATTTCACAAATTTGTCACCTGAAGCGTACATTAACAATACAAATAGCAAAAGTAGCTGAACAAATTCTGTCTTGTTATTTTTACAAAATAACTTACATCAATCACTTTTAGTAATTTCTAGGTTTGTGTTAATTCTGAATCCGCATAAATAAAATCACGCTATGCCCAATTGACCAGATTTTGAAATCGCAAGTGAGAAAACTCGATAATTCTCAGAACAAATCCAGACTGTTCAAGGAAAGAGAAACAGACAATGCTCGAATTTCAACAAATCCCGGAGCCGATAATAACACCTCGAATTTCGGGATAGGAGTTCGCGTTCGAATCGATTCAAGGGAGAAAAATCGAAACCCGTGAACCAGTTAGGCATCCCCAACTCCATTGCCGTGGCTCGCCATACAATCCGCGAATCACATCCGTTAGATTCGTATTCAGCAGCCGTACGCACTGTGTCACGTCGCGCATGTGTGCTCGGCGCAGCGCTAGAATACCCATCGACCAATCGGGCTCCGTGATAACGCCCACACACCAATGAGAAACCCGCAGAACGCCCACTGATTAGATACTAGGGAAATCTCGCTGGCCGTACAGGAAGAGAAATCGATGCCGAAATGGTCGCCACCTGCTACGCGGTTTTCGAATTTCTATTAGACACCTCGATCCTCTCGCTTCCACCTCGCGCGATTACGCACTCGCGCGAGTGGAAATCAATGATCGAAATCGGGTAAAAATAGAACAGTTGCTAGTCCTTGGATCGCGACAAAGTTGCAGCGAGATTCTCGCGGTCTTCGGGCAATTGCTGGAAGGCAGTGTTCGCGTTTTACTATTTTGCATAGTTTTGCAATTATTATCGTCTCGACGTGTGCTATGACCAAGCGGATTTTATGCTAAACTATGAAGAATTTGTTGCTAATATTACTTCCAGCTTATTACAAGTATTAAAGGAGGAAAGATATTTAACATACGATTCTTATAGTCAAGCGAGGTCATTTTAATTTTCCATAAAAATCCGCAGTGATCAACGCAAGAAGTAAACAGTCTCCAGAATTTATTCTGAAGATGCTATATTGTCACTCAGGGTTCATAAAGTGTCAAATGCGAAATGAGATTGTCTATGAGATGAGTCTAGTCTAGTTATAACAGCAAGATGATTCTACAAAGCAAACTATGCTCCAAAGTGACAGTATCTCACAGTACCACCATTCTACCAACTCAAATTAAACCGCCGATCTACGAATAAAATACATTAAGAAGCTCGAAACAAATCGTCGAGCTTGTCACTGAGAATCAACCTTCGTCACTGAATCGAGCAGTGAACACCTTCGATCGAATCAAAATCTGAACTCCGCCACCGAAGAGAACCCATGATAGATACTTACAGAACTACCATAGCTGCTTCGTAGCTTCCTCAGCGAGGGATCGAGAGTCCAGCGATCTTGGCACGATCCAGTGGTCCAGCTGGTCGAAGGGACACTTCACTGACTACAGAGAGCAAGCTCTGTCGAAAAACCTCTAACAAGCGGAACTTGGCCTCCTCATAGCCCGACACTAGTCTTCAACAAACTCCACTGATCCTGGCGAGTAGGTCCCCGGTGATCGAGGAGCGTCTGGATCGCTCGAGGATCCTGCACGATCGTCGCCGAGGATCCTGGGACGCGTGAAGTACTGCGTGTCGATGCGTACGACACGGAGTCGATTCGTGAACTGAGGCGCCACCACTCTAACGCGTACTAGTTCTCGGGCCAGCACGTTGCCACCACGGTGGATAGTGTCCGACGGCGTGGTTAGTCCTGGCCGGCGACAGGGAACGCCTAGGGGAGGGGCCAGGCTCGGCCAATCCGCTGCCGGAATCCACAGAGGGTGCATAATCGCTGGCAACCCCTCTCGACCCGGCCGAGGATCGATCACCGGCTCTATCCGCCGCTCCTCCTCGATGCGATACGGGGTTTATTGCTCCTATTACCGAATCCCAGCTCCTTTGCTCCTCGGTTTCCGGTTTTTTACCAGTCGACATCATGTCGAACCTCTTCGCCATCGAACCGATTGCCAGGCACGAGGTCTGCTCGGTTTTCCTCGCGGTGGGCATGGGGTGAGGTCGCCCCGGTATTTTAGGGGCTTGGGGTGGGCTGCGATGTCTTGCGGTTCTTTGGGGAGGGTTTCCGGGGTGTTTCTCATCGGTTTGTAATGAGGATACGTATATTGCGATATTGATATGCTTTAATATTGTTTTACCGCTATCGAGCTCTGAGAATGACTACGCGTGCTGCTTTGCAAGAATAATGAGACTGAGTTTATTTATATCTTCCGACATTTTTATTGTATTGCATGCTTGTTCAATCGTTTCTTAGGAAAGAGTTTTCGTAGTTGCAACAATCTGGACCGACTTGGTGGATTTGTTGTTAATTTACAGAAAGGTGAAGCTAGTTTTTTAACCCTTTGACTTACTATCTTCGACGATCAGTATTTATTTATCGACATGGAAAATAATTGATTTGAATAAATATGATAATATATAAATTGTTTTTCATACTTCAATGATTCATATCTTCCATATCTCGAATTATTTCAATAAAGAATTATGCAAATAAATAAATATATAGATCAATCTACGACGAATAATGAATTATTCGAATTAAATATACGACTAAAAGGAATTCATTCGCATAATTATATTAGACAAGTATATATTCGAAGAACGCTCAACTCTGACACGAATTTCTTTCGATTTTTCTTTTATTCGAAATTTCAGTTATGTTTCCCATAAACGTATAAAATCCGCGGTCTAGTGATCGGAGTACAAAGGGGGTAGATTTTTGATTAGTTGGAAACAGCGTTAGACGATACAGCTGGAGTTATCAATCCAGGGGAGCCAAGGGTTGATTGTAGAGGATCGTAGACCACTCTGAGCTCGCAATCAGCTGGTCCCGCGGCGCTCTAAGGGGGTGTCCCAGCTTGGATACTCCTACTTCCTACCTTCTCCATCCCTTTGCCGTCGATCCTAGGTACCCGCATCCAAGACAACGGCCCGTTACGCTTCGATCGAACCTGAACCCACGACGCAAACATATCTGACGAGGTGAGCGCGTCCTTCGGAATTGAGGAGCTCCTCTGATTCCCACCTAAATGCTGGATTCCGCTCGACAATGCACCGCGTCGCGAGTTTCTGGAAATCCTCTGCCGTAGACCCAACGATTTAACTCCTGAAATTTGATTCGTCAATTTATTTCAATTTCCTCCTGCCTTCCGAATTTTCTATTCTAATCGGAAATAATTTTCTGATTTCCTAACGTGGTTTATAATAATATCTTTATTAAATAATATAAAAGTCTAGAAGATTTTGTTGTGAATATTGTCAAAATGAAAAGAGTCCATTTTTAATTGAAGAATTTTTACTTGCAATGAGCGTTTATTACACAATATATAATTTTAGAATGTTTCTGTAAACAATTGTGGGGGTAATTGCGTACCGAAATTTTATTTTTAATGGAATCAGGTGTCGTTATGAATTAAATTTATATTAAAGAATCTACCACAATTTTAATAGACATATTTACTAAAAATCCATTGCAGCTTAAATTTTTATTAGAAATAATGATTATAATTTTTACTAATCTGTTACAACTTGAATCTACGTTAAAGATTTATTATAATTAAAACTTCCACTGAAACTCTTTCCAAGAAGTTACGTAATAATTAGCGCAATTCGTTTCAACTATCGTCGCAACGGAATTCCATGGAAGAGCGATACGATCTTGCCCAATTACCATAGAATTAGTAAAGTAGATTAACCGGACACCCAGCTACAAGAATGGCCGGTCAATTTCATGAACAGTGGGTCCGTTGATCGCGATACGATCTACGAGTCTTGTTTCCAAAATTCATGCCGCATTCTTGTCGCCGCGACGCGACGCCTCTCCTCTCCGCGGCGACGACGCGTTTCCGCAAGAGCGGTTCAACCGCACGTGCGATTCCGTGGCTCGGACCTGGCACGTGCGTCTCCCTGATAACTCTACCGTCACTTCCTACCACGTGTTCGCAGGTGTGCGAGCCTAAATTAAACACCAAGCATCATTAAGGGTAGGTTTCTCGGGCGACAGAGACGCGGAACGGTATCGTTTTCGGAAGACAGGAGAGAGCGAACATCAAAGTGCCGGGCGCTGCTCGAAGTTACCCCTAATTCTCTCACGGGATCCTTTAAATGCCGCTGAGGGAGGGTCGGCGGTGTCAAGGGTTGAAGGGTGGCGATGGATAATTAGGGGATTTAATCGCCAACTTCGCATCGTGACGATGAAACTTGCGACTCAAAGTGACCGGTTTCGCATTATTTATCGCTAAAGTGACGAAATTGTAGAAGTTCTTCGATGGAACTGACATTTCTTGGTTCGAGGATGCACTTTTGCAACAACGCAATGTAATAAATTTAGTGTTATCTTAATTAGAAATCAACAGACAGCGATCACTTTAAATAATCTTTAGACTTAGCGTTAAACTTTAAATCGAGCCGCATAAATGCCACATAGATTCGAACTTCGAAAGACGCATATAGCATTAATTAATTTCTTTGGAATAGCCCAAAAGTTTGCAGGAATACAAAGAAACAAATTTATAGAATAATATTAGAACATATCGACGAAAATCACCATGTACAGAAAATTTTGCTGCAGTTGTGAGAGGCTCGAAGACAGAATCAACAATGAATCTATGAGAATTCTATACTATATTCCACTAAAATGAATTCCAAATTTCTCGCACGATCCACTGGCAGAGAACAGTGTCGCAAGCAAATGGCGGCGTCCGTCCAGCGACGAGAGCGTCGTCTCCAGCCAAATTAGCCATCGGCAGGCGGACGGAAAGTTTCGGGTCCGAAAATGGCCGTCGCGCGGGAAACAGTGAGAAGAAAAACGAGCATCGGGAGCGAGTTTCGCTAAGCGAAACGAAGCGAAGCGGATCGAAAGGACGAAAAGAGAAACGCTCGGTCGCGGGGGTGGAAGGTGGCAGCGAGGAGGCGGAGGTATTATACAGGAGGACAGAGAGAGAGAGAGAGAGAGAGAGAGAGAGAGAGAGAGAGAGAGAGAGAGAATCGGGAGAGGGTGGAGAGAAGGCAGAGTTCGGGTCTGTTTAAACACAGAGGGTGTGCAATCAGGAGTGTTTGCCGGGGCCGCGAGCGAGCGAGCGAGCAAGCGAGCAAGCGGATCAAAGGATAAACGCGGATGGGGTGGGTGGCCGGCTGATAGCGCTCTGATTTGATTGTTGGCCGCGGCTATTGTCCCCGAAACTGGCCTATTGTACTTGTTCCCGTGTCGGCGAGGCCTCGGCACTAGCACACAGGTTACCGCGGACGCAGCCTGGAACTACGCTTCTGTCTGTGACACTATCTCTTTGCCGGTCGCCATTCCGCAGCCGGCCCGGACCTCCGATACACTCGGCGGGACGACAATTATTGCGGAAGTATCGCGAAAAAATTGCGCCTCGATCCCAATTCCCACCGCCATCGCTCCGAATCGTTTTTTCTCCCGCTTTCCCGCCGATTTTTTTTTTCACGGTGCCCGGTCCGCCGCGACGATACGCATCGCAGGGGGTTGTTTTATGATTTTACACTGGAACAGCTTTCGCCGCCATCTTGTCTGGCCGTGCGGCATTTTTACACCATTTTTTTTTTTGGCCTTATCCGTGCCACCGATAAGTCGAGTTTTTATTTTTTTCGCGAGTTTTATGGCGGCAACCGGCATCGCTTTTTCGGGCTTTCGGGTGTAGCGGCGTGGATGATCCCCTGTTGGCTTCCGGGCGCTTTCATTTTTCTGCGGAATTATTCGCCGGGCCTTTAATGCGGTTAGTATCGAATCAGTTGTTATATCTGATATATCGGCGTAATTTATTTCGCGAAATAGGGAGTGGAACATTCGGTAATTCAGTTTATCAACCCCGTGCGCTCGAATTTGGTTGCAGTTAGAAATAATTTTTGTATTATATATTAAACAATTTTATACTATAATCAATTTATTCTTGTTTAATCTTTGTTACAATCTAACAATTTTTTGACGATTTAATAAACCTTAACAATTTAATACTAAATTCACAAGACACGTCAATACGACGTGCTGTCATCTTTCAATTTAACACCTCTAATAGCTCGACGAGTTATTTATTCGATAAATCTGTTACAATATAATAATAATCGCGAAAAGTATGAACGACTATTACTTCTAAAAAGTTAACATAAAATATCTGTTCTCGGTACTCCGGAAACCCGTTGTTAATTACGCTACGTGCGCATAAAACGAAGGAAGTCATACGTGATCGAGATGTTCAGGATGAAACGAAGTATCGAGATATCAGCATAACAGTCTTGGGAAGCAAGTTAATGGAGGCAGAGATTACAAAAGAGATTATTCTTTGGTATAATTTTAACGAGCGATTGACTTATCGTTAAACGAATTTCATACGGGCCGGAGTGCAGTAATTAAACTTCGAAATTGATTTTGAGACAATTTCTTGGCAGCGTTCTGCCAATCGATTGGCTCTGTGGGCGGAGTCAAGAGGCCGGGGAGGGGAGCGACAGCGATAATTTCTCGTACGGTCACAGGACAAATTTTTGGCGTTATCTGTGCATCTGCTCGGCATTTGCATAGAATGCACGTCGCGTGCCCGTAACAGTAGCTCGTAGGAGGCGGCGGCTCACGACTCTTAAATATTCTAGCACCTGCCACCCACGTGCGCAGTCTCCTCGGAACCATGAAACCGCCCATCCGCGTCTTCCTGCTAACCGTGCACACAATTATGATCGTTTCACTTAAGTATTATAATTATAACAGTAGTAATAATACAGTAATAATATTAATTATAATAGTAATAATAGTAATAATAGTAATAACAACTTGATCGATCGATAGGACAACCCTTTGTTACAGTGAGAAAATAATAATGTAGAAATTACACAAGGGCGGATAAAATACGGAGACTTGAAACTGAAAACTTGAATATAAACTTATAATTATAATAAAGATTGCAATTAAGATAATAATTCGCATGACGAGGCACGTTTTAACACTATAAAAAATAGGCGGAGATTGCCAATTTTTTCACGAGTAATTAGTGAATGAAAAATTGCACTGTTTTGAGGAGGCATGGTTAAAACTTTTAGCTTACTATAGCAATTTTTGGATGCCAAAATGTTGAAAAATGACAGAGTTGAGGGTTAGAAAAAATTATTATTATTGCTATTTCTTCACGACGAATATATTCGTCGAAAACAGCTGACTGATTAAAAGGATAGTCTTTATTCAATTATATATTTTATAAATATATTTTAAAGAGACTGTGACATCTAACCGGTTAATAAGTTGAATGAACCAAGTGAAGTTTTCTGTATCATTATAGTGGTCCAGCTTAGGTTGAAATTAGGCTTAACAAAGATTTACAGTGGCGTAAAAGCAGAAATTCTAGAGAGCATGGATTTTAAAAATTCTAACAATTTTCCGATTATTAGAAATCATAATTTTGAGAGAGGAGTGTGACGAGAAGCGACGGAGGGGGTGAACACCCTATGAAAATGATTTGACACGCGATCAGGGGCGATGTTAATCGATAGGAATCGATTGCTCCCTCGAGCTCCGTGGCTCGTTACAAAGTTGCCGGGGCTTTTCTGTCGGGATGCGAGAGTCGTGTTGCCATCGATAAGAGATAAGGTGCGGGGTGCGATTTAATGAATGTGAGAGAATCAGGAAGAGCGGACGCAGGTAGAAACCGTGTGAACCGGCCGCGAACGTCCGATTTCACGGGGTGCTCGCAATTACCTGATTAAACGGAACAGTTCAATCGATATCACTGGCCATTTCGACGAGGATGAGTCTGGTCTCCTGCAATTAGTGATTCACGTGAGAATTTTGTCTGCCTCGATACCGGCAATGTGTCATCCGAAAATATTTTCATTCCTTCACTTGTCATTTTGATATCCCTTTCAATCCTTTGCAATCAAGCAGCTAAAACTTACTAATGTTTAAAAATAATTTTATACAATTCCATATAAATTCATATTTACATTTTATTATAGATTAATATACAATTTCTTAAAAGTTTTTATATAAAAATCCCTCATAAGTTTCTATTGTATATGAAGTATGATATAAATAAATTTAATTTTTTAATAATTAGACTTACAAAGTCAAAGTAATCTAGTCTATTAATTACACAATATTCTTGTAATTTGCAATACTCCACTGTAAAGTTATCCATTTTCAGAGGATTAATAAATTTAATGTTATTTAGTACCTTTTTGTTCGATTCAAGTTAATTTATATTTATCAAAGGATTAATATTTAATGTTTCGAATTACCTCGATGGGATTCGAAAGAGATAATAGAATCCTTCGTTGTTTTTCGATCGGATGCCTCCCTCGGCCTCGGCACAATCGAAAAGAAAGGCGTCTGCTCTCCACGCAGAAAATCCCATCGTTATAAGCCGCGGCGAAGCATATGTCACAACACCCCATGGGACGCATCGCGTAGGGTCGAATTTTTTTTCTGCGAGCGAACCCTTGATTTGGAGGGCGTGTTTTCCGGGGTAAATTCGGTTAAACGCAGAGTACAATGGCCTAAAACAACCTGAGGAACGGTCATTAAATGTGTCACGCAACAAAGACATTAAAATTAATAAATCAGACATGGAGAAACGCGTCTAGATACCGTGCGCATAAACCATAAAGGATTGCGTCCTGTAAGATATCAATCAATTTTTAGCATACTTAAAATGATCCTGCAGCGAACCTCGTTAACATTAGCAGCTTCGATTTTGTCTGTATTTAATTATCGAAATGTAACTTCGAATTGTTAACAAGACTTAAATAAATATTCAAAGGTGTCAGTAATTTCTAACCATCTCCGAGAAACAATATTCAAATTAACACTGATTGAACTTCATAAAAATTAATTATTAGCAATTTTATGCACTTTTGATAAAAATAAATGAATGGAAAATTGTGAAGCGATTAACATTATTTAACAGTGATATTGTTAGATTGTTTTCGACCTATTAACATTATTGAAAGAAGAGATACATGCTCATCAAACTTATTTTTAGCTGCATAGATTTTTATTTTCATAAAAACCCGCGGTCTATTAATTATAATCCTAAAAAATCTAAAAAGCAAGCATCGAAAGCAAAACCGAAACGAAACCTAAATAAAGTATAAAAAAGTATGTGCTATGAGACGCTTTGAACATACTTGAAATTACCCTAACCCAGACGACGCTAAAAATCAGTGGTGATTATTAGGTCTTTTACCATTAAAATTCATTTAATGCTAAATGCACTGAAGTAACCGCGTTGGCAGTAATTTCGTTAGCATAGTCACGGTCCAGAGCCTCGTCCAAGATCGCATAATCGATAGGATAGAAGCTCTTAGACAGCACATGCCTTCGATCCCGGATAATCTGTAAAGACGGTGACGCGACTCTCGCTGAGTGAATTACAAAGTTCACAACAGATCAGATCTCCGGTCCCAGAAGGCAGCAGCACCGCTTTGAAAAACCGGAAGCAGCCGGCACGAGCCGAGAGATGCGAGCGGGTTACCAATTCTCCATGCTCTCTCTTGCCTCATCTGCCTTTTGTCCAGGTAAGGGCTCTTACCTTTCCAGACCGAGTGCGGACTGCTAGCGTAACAAACATTGTTCGCCAACTCACCTCTCTTACAATACGATTCCCATTCTCGTCACATAAAACTCTTTCTGAATTACAATTCTCCAACTGTAATTTCCGACCATAATTTCCACACTCTTCTCTATAATTTAGTATAATATAATATAGCAATTATATCATGTAGTAATTTAGTATAACGTGACATGATTCATCATTTTACACAAATCCAGTCGAGAAGTTGATTATTGCGAAGGGGGTCTAAAGAAATACTATATACAGGGTGTCCAATTAAAGAGGATCACATTTATTATTTCTGGAGGTATTTCCTTGGAGATAATCCTAAATGTTATCATTTATTATTTAGGAAAAATGTCCAAACTCTTCGTGTAACAGTTTTTAATTATTTCCATCTTGAACTAAGTTGTTCTATAGTTATTGCTTTGCAATTTTCGGTCATATTCTCCTGCTGCTCTTTTTATATTATATAAAATAGCAAGGAGGATTAATAAGTGTAAAAAGATGCAGGCGTCGATCTAAAGAAATGTTATCGACCTCCACATGACCCCTACGCTTCTGCTAACCTTTAGAAGCCATTGAACATCCTTGAAACATTGTTTTTCCCAACGAAACGAAGACGCGGCTCGTTACAGTTTCGTGAATCACCCTGTACTCGTCAGTCGAAAATCAAGCGGCACAGTTTGAAAACCCGAATTCGAGTTGCCGAGCGGCAGGGTCCCGAAGCGAAGGCAACATCCTGCTCGAAAAGAGCGATTCTCGTAAGAGCCTGTGAGATTTAACCGTTCGAGGACCTCCCTCACCCTCTGGCCTCATTGTGCGGCAATTGAGGCTCGTTTAGGCGGGGGGTGGCGGCTAAATTGATTTAAATTGGCCCGACCGCTCGAAAGAAGTGAAAACGAGAGGTGCCCGAGAAAAGAGAGGCCAACGAGAAAAAAACATAATACACACGTATCCTATATGTATACGCGCTATATGTTTCCCGCTATCTCGGTGTGGAATCTTTCCACGATACGGGAGCATTTATACGCTCCTTACCTGACTTGGTTTCCTCCTCGCCGCGGCGACCATTATACACATTTTTTCCGATGAATTTCGTGGTGCCCCATTAGGGCGCCCGTATGCTCTCAGCTGCGAATTCATAGGCGTGCACGAGTTGTTGCACCTATACGTCCGTTTGATGAGTTATCGCGTCCCAGGATCGACGACGTTTCGACTCGAATCCTTTTTCCAGCTTCTTTCTACTCGTTTTTATGCCGCGTTCCCCCCTTTAGCGCTCGTGGGGCCACGATGCTGGTCACCCGAAGACACTTTGACGTCGCGGACGGATCGCATGATCGAGCGGTCGCCTCGTCGAATTATTACAGACTTTCCCGAGGAAGTGTCCGATTGTTGTCCGCCGGACCGTATCGAAGGAATTCGTATTCTTCGGGGTTCCTGGAACAGCTCGATCCTTGATCGCCACCTATTCGGTGACTCACTTCGGCTCACTATTAATTTGTCTCAATTTAGGGTGGCCGCCGGGGCTGGGAATTCGGGAACCGAGAAATTTCTCGATGCGAGACCGTCTACCAGGATTCTGACGGATGAACGATCTCCTTTTTGAATTGATTGTTTATTCAATTGACACGTCCACCGGCATATTTTCCATTTGATCCTGTAACTTTCGGTTGAAATGGATTGGTGCGGCCGTGGTGGAGGGGCAGGCTAATTTTAAACGATTAAATGGGTACTGCTTTGGATGTTGTATATTTAGAATTCTTGATGTTCCCGGAATTTACGGCGCTTTGATTAATTTAGGGCTGTCGCGGGTGAACAAGTTCTCGCGGAGAGGAGGCGGAGTGAAATTGAGCGCGCTGTTTCGGGGGAATTGGAATTTTGTGTTTAATTGACGGTAATGTTTTTAGTTTCTATTTTGGAACGCTTGATAGTATTTCCAACCCTAAAGCTATTTTTCATTTTTCTCCTGCTATCAAACTGACCCAATGGTGAACCAATGTAACAAAAGGGTATTGTAATAATTAATTTTATAAATATCTGGAAATGAATAGTGTTGTAGATGGATTTTTGCAAGTTGCAAGAAGACTATAAACGTAATCTTCAATTTTTCGTCAACTACGTTACTTTAGTCTAGTTATTAAAGAATTAAATTAATTTATATTACAACTTTATCACTGCACATAACATAAATTTGTAATTTATAGACAAAGTTATAAAAATTGATTATATCGAGAGCAAATGTTAAAACTATATATTAATTTATATGAACTTATATAAGAATATAAAATGGACTAATACACTTGCAGCAAAGCACAGCTTTTCAAATTTTTGTAACTTATTTGCCAATGAGAGTTTAAATAATATCGCCCGTATTTTTTAAAAAATAATAGAACAATGTGCACATTTATGCAGAATTAAAAATGCGCGAGAGATGCATCGAGGATTAAATGAGGTTAGTCTAGAAACTTATGAGTAGATAATGCAATTTCGGTGGTTGAGTCAGTCGCGAGACGGAGACGCTCACGGTCGCTGGAACGAAACGGCAGCGAGCATTAATTTCTCTTCGTTAACCCGTCGTGGCTTCCGACGTTCGATCCGAGCGCACGCGACCACTTTTTCGACCGGCCGTTCAAAAGGGTTCCTAGCCGTTTAGGATATCACCCCGTGGATCCTGCATAAATTAAAAGCCGCGCGGCCCGTTCAAAATGGAGGACTCCCCGTCGAGAAGATCCTCGTTGCTTTAACTTCGGCACGCGTGAACGATATAAATTTAGCAATTTTTAAAAACTGACCCTGATGGCCTGCGGGACTTAAACAATTGAATGAAACGATTTGCAGGGTGAATACCATTAAAACTCGACCTTCTACGTCTTCATCGGCGACCTAAACCTCCGTGCACGAGAATACGAGTAAAAATAAAATGAAAGTATCGTAAACCGTAATTGCTAGCCCGTGGATTTTATTTATTTATCGCAAAAATCGTTAGGTGCAATTTAAAACAGTGTCAAGATTAAAAGAAACTGAGAACCTTAATGTAGTAATTAGGAAGTTATGAAAATGATTAAAGAAAGATGTCTTGTAATTGATAAAAACAATTTTTCTTTCGCATTAAGAAGTTTAGTAATTATTTTAGACACTGTTATAAAATAAGAAACCTGTAATATTGTTATAAAATAAGAAACTCACGAGTTTTACTATTTTAAATTAGGACATCTCGTTTTCTCGTCATTCCAAGTAACTAACAAACTATTGAACTAATAAACTAATCCTCATCGCCAAAAAAAAATTCGAGTCACTTTGTTGAATTTGGAAAAAGTTGATGCATTTTAAATGATTTTAGATTTTCCGTGGAGAGCCGACGGTGGATTTTTAGGTCGTTCGATATGGGGGGCGGATCATGCGGTATGGGAATCCGTGTCGCGACCCGATGTTTCGACGCATCTTCTATTTGCACTCCATAAATCCCCGTAACTCAATACGCCGCGCAGCGTAAACGGGTTATCAACAAATGTGTTCAAACATATAGGGTGTCACCAGACGCGAGAGGGGCTCGGCCGAGACCCACCAGCCATCCCCCTGTGTCAATAATCAACCCTGTAATCCTTTCAGCACGGGGATCCTTGCTGATGCGCTTATGACCGTTGAGAATCGATTCGAAATGACTTCTTAATATCGGCCAGGATTTCATCCCCCAGAAAACTCTCCTCATTTGCCAATCATTTACTCTCCGTTTCCATATCAAACAGCAAAAAAATTACAATTTTACCTAACAATTTTCCATCTCGCTTCCTTCTCCAGAAGAATCGTCGAAACCGCTGCGAAATAAGCCCCGAAAAAACTGTCGATCCGCACAATAGCAATCGCATGATGGATCAGCGCGTCGAAAATACGCGCACGCGTCCGCCGACAAAAGGCGTCGCAGGAATTCTGCGAAAAGGTGAAAATTCGCCTCTTGACGTGAGCTAAGATCGATTCGGGAGTCCGTTTGTCCCGCCCCCGCTCGATCCACTTCAATCTGGATCATCGAGAGCGGAAGCTTTGGAAGCGGCACAGGACTGTAGAGAATCGACTTCGGGGGGTTGGGAAACGTTGTCCAGGATTTTCGCGAAGTCACTGGAAATGGGCTCTCCAGGGAGCTTCCATTGAGGTCTCGGGCACGCGCCCGTTCGCGCAAACAGTCTGCTCCACCTACTGAATGGTCGATCACAGTCTATTAAAGTAAAGTGATTATGCTGCGCGCCGACGGGCCGAGAGTTCTGCGCTCGAGAGGGCGGCCAGGCTCGACCGTAATTCTATATGGGAGTCTGCCGCTCGGTCCCGGGCATATGGGACGGTTAGACGTCCTAATAAGACCATAAAGGGATCGCATTGTGCGGAGAGACGATGCTCCGATTTTTCTGATCATCTGGAAACTCGACTGGTTCGAACGCTTCCGAACAGTCTCAGGGCAGGGGATACTTGTTGAGCCTCCCTTGCGAGGGCTGAGCACTTTTTAATTGAGCCAACGGCGTTTGGCAGCTTCGGAGAGGTCCGTTGAATTGTCCCAGGTGCGGTGCCTCTGTTGAGTCCCATTGTTTCCTTCGTTTTTGTTGGTGCTAGCTTTAAATGATTCTTGGGCTGATAGTCTGCTTGGAAATTCTAGATGGCAGTCTTTCGGATTTTAGAGGGTGAATCCGATGGTTACTCTTGGTGAACTGTATTTATGAACTTCATCCCTTAGAAGAGGTTAGGCATTTTTTAATTGAAGCAAAAATGAAATTTTAAATAGCAATTAATTAGGGTTGGTTTTGCTCTACGCGTGGTACTATATTCTCTCTGTTCAGAATTCTTTTACGTTGATTTAAAAGTTCGTCACGTAAAAAAAATATAATAATCAGAATTTCTTATTTTAAAATCTATAAATAATATTGAGAAATAATTTTATTCTTGAAAACATTCTCTTATTTGTATCCGAAATTATGTTTTACATGAAAGCGCGAACGAAATAAAAGTTTGCAAATATATTTCTATTTGTTAGGGATAATTTATAAGTTAAATGGAAAAGATTGAAGGTGGTTAATTATATATTTTTCGGCAATAAGTTTCCACGATCCAATGGGTCCCGCCCCCAATGTAAGATGCTACCAGCGAAACCCTATCGTTCTTGAATTAAGCGCGGAACGAAAGGGGCTTGTCAAACGGCAATCATCCCCTATTATGTAACGTCATGGCCCCCTTGCGACGCGGCACGGTGACTCGTGTGAACTCTGCGGAAAAAGATACGGAAGATAGTGAAAATCTCGACGCGCCGGGAAATAATGAAAGGAGCCGAGGTAAACTGATCGGTCATGTCATGGCTTATTGGCTCGTCACGTCGCCCACATCCAGGCATACAATTAAGGCATTCATTTCCGTGTGCGATCGCCTCTTCCTGGCCTCCCACGATTCCTTCCCGAAACCCAGGTCGACGCGTCAAACTTCCTGCTTGCACAATATATTAATTACAATAATATGAACTATAATTAAAAAATATTATTCAGTTATTAAAAGAAAATATAATTTAAATTAGATTATAGATTTTTCTGTGACTATATTTTTAAGAACTGCTTGAATTTATCGAGGCTTCGAAGATTAAAGTTAATATAAATATGAAAATTTTTATAAAATTGTAGATTAAATTTTGCAGTTTTATGTATTATTTGACAAAACTGTAATTCTCATTTTTATAATATATTAATTGGCTAAAGTGTGCTTGAAAGCATGAAATATCAGTTTTAACAATTATTTCTTCAAAAATAATGATGCTTCGAATAATTATTTATAACACAGATTCGCAGTAAAAAAATATTAAATAAACACTGAATAATCACATAATAAATAAAAATGTCTCCAAATATTTTTGCGTGCAAAATGGAGGAATAAAATTATTTTTAAAACTTCAAGTTACCATGTCGAACGTTTCTTATTAACTTTTTAACACTTTTTATTAATACCTCTGACTAGAGGATAATTCGTTTCCTTAATTGATCGATCCGTTCCCGTAAAAAACAGCCTCGCTATTTTGATGGATCGTCGTCACGACTCATTTTTACAAAAAAAAGGTGTTCCAACCCCCATGGCGTACCGAGTCCCACTAGTAAAAAATGGCGGCACGTTTCCAGGTTTTCCCCGCGATGGCACGCTTTTCATTTGTCAAAACGTTCGAGCAGGTCGTCCGGGCCCCATAGATCGCTCTGATAAGACGGTTGCGGAAAAACGAGGCCTCGCGGGGTGCAACAACCCTCTTATCACGGTATCGCCGTTTAACGATGCGGTGCGTGACGGTAGGAGGACCACCTGGCGTTCGCCACCACGTGTCGAACCTGGTGGTCACGTGTCCACCATGGCACATTCCCCCGGAAAACCACGCTCGTGACTTTCGCATCCTCGTGGCCGAAAATTTTCATCCCCCCCTCTCCCGTTCGAAACATTGTCATCGTGTCAATAGCGTCTTCGAGAGGTCGATTGTATCTTGAGTGATGGACGTGAGAGAGCTCGGAGCAAACGTAACACAGCAATCCGAATTTTTTCTACGGATTTTCTGCGTTCATTTGCATTTCGAGAGGCGCAGAATTTCAGCCCCTAGAACGTCTTTTGGAAGTCGCTAAAATTAACCAGCAGAGATTTTTATTTTATATATTTTACACGGGTTTATTTATTCTGGATTTTTAGATCGTAATTCAATATGGTAAAATAGAAGTCTTCTGACTTTTGATCACACTTTGTAATCCATGGAAGATTCTTTTAGTTCAAACTATTTTTTATTATTATACATTTTCATTATAGTCAAATCCTGCAGTTTTTAATTTATCACAAAAATTACAAGATTTAATCATGAAACACTGTTTTTATCAGACCACAAAACGTCCCATTGGAATCATTCTAAAAACCCCATAAAAATATAATAAACTACCCTTAACTATACACAATAAGGCTACAAAATCTAAACATTCAAAAGAGCTTAATAAACATTTATCAAGAACAATAACTTTCTTTAAAAACACCCCTATACTTCCAAAAATTAAAAAATAATAAACCTGAGACAGTAGTTCCATAAAAAATCAACAAAAAATACCATAGCTATAATTTAAAATTCCGTGCCTTGTTAGTATGATTGTACAGAGCTGTTCCAAGGAATCTATGGTGAAGAGCATTGAAATTTTCTTGGTTCCATGGGGTAATAATTGTTCCAGCAGATCGGTCCCACCGCAAAACGTCTAATAATTCTAGCCGAATGCGTCTTGTAGCGTCCAAATAAACCAATATTTTTCCCATGGATATACATAAGCGATTCGTAGGACGAGGGGGCACTTCACTGACAGCATGGGGGTACGGGTGCGCCTCGTACATGCCCCATGCTGAGCCGAGCAATACGCTACCAGTCCGAACGCGGCCCCATAAACATCCCGTGTTCGCGTTGCTCGGACCTCGAGTGCGCACTCCTGTGAATACGATTCTCGAGTGTCTCGCGAATCGAATCGTTACTGCTTTAACAGACTGTTAACAGCCGCCCAAGATTGCCCTGGAAGCGTGGTTCATTGAAATTGTAATCGCAGGCCCCGGCCTCGAGCGATCCGGAAGCTTTGTCGACCGTTGATTAGCCCGCTGCTTCGAGAACGCGGCTCCTCCAAGACATTTCTCGTCTTTAAACACCATAAAAAAATCATATAATTCTGTGCTTTTACTGTAGACAATTTTTTTATATTTTTAAATTTAGACTCCAAAATTTATTGCACAATTTTAAGACAATTGTTGAGGCTTGATTTTCGACCCTCTTGATTTTGTTGGATTTCGATCGTCGATTTTTATGCACTTTTCAGTAGATAATTTTTTAGTATATTTTATTTATTATAGATACTTATTCTATAATTTTTTAAACCGCTTTGGATTTTTATTTTACACTCTGTTGGTTCGACTGGATTTAAATTGTCGACTTTTATGCATTTTCGAGTAGACAATTTTTTGAAATATTCAAATTTGAAGTGCGATATTTATTATATAATTTTTTAAACACTTCGCTTTGGATTTTTATTTTAAACTCTGTTAGTTTGGTTGGATTTTAATTTATGCATTTCTGAGTAACCAACTTTGTTAAACCTTTAAAGAACTGCAAAATTTATTGCGAAATTTTCAGAAAATTAACCCTGAATTATCCAACCGGAATCATAAACACAGTCGCGAAGAGCCTAAAAAGTCTATCAACCAAAATGAACTGTTTCGCGAACCGTCTGCGACTCGGCCAAACAATTATGAAACGCGAAGGAAAGAGTTCCAGAGGCGGAAAATGATTCGAGCGAGCAAAGAGCAATCGGTGAAATGGAAATAGCGGAGGCTGTTAATTACAGTGGCCAGTTTCCGAGGGGAGGGGGCGTATTTGGTGGGATTCGCAGCTCGATGCCGGTAGGCGTTGCGCCAAGAAAATTCCCTAGGAAGAGCAGTCAGTGACAGTGCTTAACTGCCGGTGAATCTTCCCACACCAATCAAAGAGCACCCCTCGAACGTTTCCTCTTTCGGCGTTTCTCTTCTCCTTCTCTCGTTCCCTCCGTCTCTCTCTTTCTCTCGCTCGGTCTGCCTCTCTCATCCCCTCGTAATTCTCCCGGGAGTTATCTACCCCCGTTGTGTGCCGTGCCGTCCCTGTCTCTGTGTGTATACGCTTCTAAAAGCCCCTTAATTCCGTTCATTTGTACCACTGGCATCCGTATCGAAGGTCGTCGAACAGAACAGAGGGTTTCGACTGTCGTCCTTCTACCAGCCAATGTTTCCTCGTGTACGAACAAACCAATCGATCAATGGACCCTTCCTCTCCACCTCCGCCCCTCTCCTACGATATCGACCATCTTGATTCGTGGTGTTTACTGGTATCGGGCAGCATCTTGTTGTCCGTGGTTGGTTTTATTAAATATTCATACTTGCAACTTTTAGCGTTGGTCAATATTGAAAAATATTATTATTGTAGTATTTCACATCATTTTTATGTAATAATTTATATTATTTTTTGTTTTTTTTTTATACTAATGCTATTTAGGCTTGTATTTATATTGCATATATTCGTATAGTTAACCATACATATAAATATGACGGTGCATTAAGTTTTTCGTAACAATTATAAATTGAATAGCGTTAATATTTATCTTTATTAATTTTAATAAATTTAAGATCATTCAGGGAACGATTAATTTTGTATTTTCAATGCAGGTCTTGTGTTACGTTAATACAGTAACTTTATTTATAACAGAATAGAATGTGGAACATTGTTATTTTCTGTAATTGATTGATTATTTTTAACTAACAGTGTAATTAAAAATTTTCCAGCTTCCGACGACTAATGTTTATTTTACAATTTAATAAATCCATTGAAATTGTACTGGACACGTAGCCTAAATAAAATACAATTTCGTAACAGGAAATCGTACTAAGAAAGTAGTAAAAAAAATATTAAAACAACTATATTAAACGTATAACATAAGAAAATTCCTCGAAATTCTTGCCTCTGTCTGTGTAAATAATTTGACACGAAGATTCCGTAGAAATTGAAGAAATAATTCGATGTAGTCGATGATGTTACTAAACGCACGTAGCTCGTACCCAGCTGGTATTAATTCTAGGACCATGTACAGTGTCCAGAAGCCCGTCTAAGGTCGCTAGTAAAGTTAAGGGCTCGCAGCCGGAGGACAGCTCAGAAAGAGAATTCCGATCCCCGTGTCGGCGCTACTAACGAGAGTAATAAACGAATTAAGGGAGGGGTGTCCGCCGCGCCACTTTATGGACCTCGGGCCTCGGGATCGGTATAGGGTGGCTCCTTTTAACTGGTTCAATTAGTTCTCGTCCATCCGTAGGTGGGGAGCTGAGGTGGACGCATCAAAGCCACGAAACGCGTTTACGAGCATAGAGAAACGTCGCTTTGTCCTCAACGCCGCAAGATAAACATCTTGAAACTGGCTCTCTCAGTCTCTCCACTGCTCTCTCTTTCTCTCTCTCTCACTCGCTCGCTCGTATTGTCGACCAAAAGCGACTTCGTGCAATTTCTGACTGCGGACGTGTCCGTGATCCCTGCATGCAAGTGCACTAATACCAGCTCGAATCCGCTTTGTGGCTCTTGCGCTCGAGACAATGGGATTTTCGGGAACTAGGCAGCCTGACCGCGTGTTTATGACACCCGGTAGATAAACCGATTAACCCCCTGATTAGTCCGACCCCCAATGAATTCTTGATGCAAACGACTTGTTGTTTCCTTTAAATTGTTGATAACTGCGAGGGCGGGTCCTGCATTATCTTCTTTCGGAATGGCGAGTAACCTATAAGTACACTGTAGGTTATTATGCAAAATAAAAATTGTCTTTTACTCTTTTAAGAATTTTAATAAGTTGCATGTAACAGAGAAATGCAGTAGAATCTCGGCCATCCGGTCTTCCAGCAGGTCATCTGGTTTTTGGATACTGTTTACTTGTCATCAGCTCGATCTAAGGAGAATCATGTAGAAAACAATTTATTGTACAAATTAATAAAGATGACATCTGGCATTTTAACTGATGTAACTGTTCTATTGTCTGAACATTTATGTCATTCTGTTGACAATCGAGACAAACGCGTGTTCGCTTTTCCACAACTGTTCAGCTTCCTTCCAACGCACATCGAGTACGTTAAAAATTAATATACCGCAGAAAACGCGCAAAAAGCAACGAGATGACTGTCATCCACATAGCATAGAGTTTCGTCAGCGTTCAGGAATGACAGCGAAGCGGAAGGATGCACTGCACCGGCGGAAAAAAAGAGTAGAGCAACAGCTTTGGAATTCCGAGGGCCATATGGCGGGGAATCTACCCCCCGTGAACCGCGATGGTCCTCATCCCCCGTGAACAATTTATGCTTTCTCCTTGCTAATTTCCCCAACCGCCATCGCGGTTATTTATGAATGTTGTTGCAAGATGAATTTCATTATTTATCTAATCTTCTTAAGCACATGTATACAGTGTGTTTATTTTATTTATTAATAATTACTTTTGCTGATAGTTAGGTAGTTGCTTTATATTTTTGACTTATATTTTTATTTCATATTTATAATTTTGCTAATATAATAAGAATA
>CM052157.1:4751584-4773683 GCA_028455555.1 Augochlorella aurata | reverse complement strand
TGAAGCCATCTATGAGTGAAATCCGCAATTACTTAGTTGCCAACCAATAATATGAAAATAAATATTCGTTCTAAAGTATCAAAAAGTTGGGGTAAGTACATGATTTAGGGTGCCTCTTGTCCCACTATGCGCCGTAATCTTCGCCGGTTATTATCCTCCGGGCGAAGACCACTTCCTGTCGGTCTTCTAGGGACCTGGGCGATCCCCCAAAAATAATGTTCTCTAAGGTGAATGCTCCGTTGCAGCGGCCATTGTCTTGCCCTTTCGCCTAACGACGGTGTCTCGAGTGCCACTCAAACATTTCGAAGACTACAACGTTACTCGGTTCTGTTTTCGTCGACGGCTTGCACTTCGTGGATCGGTTTTTGTGCGGCGTGAACTTTGGGGGCATTAGAATTGATACTGATTTATTGCGTTACTGAACCATGCTTGCCGGATACCCTTGTCTTGCCATTTATTTCGACGAGGACCGAATTTGGTGATCGACAATGCTGTGCGCGATCGGTGCAGGTATGTTGGGGTCGAGGAGGGACGTTATTGTTTTGTTTTCACCAGGAATCCTTGCTGGATGGAGTACATTCTGATGGATTAAAAGGGACATGGGGGCCTTGGTCCGGAGATTATTCAATTAAGTCGTTCTTGGGGCGGGTCTCTGTTCTAAATGTTGAAGTTTACTCGTTTCTCGGTCGACGTTGATATTGTAAATAATAGTGACGTCTAGCTTGGCGTTCCTTAGTAATAAATAATATTCTGGAACTGATGAGGATAATGATAACAATATATGTAGAGAAATTTAGGTGAAATTGGTCAACTGAAGAAGAAAATTATAATAAGGATGTTGCTTAAAAGATTGTTTAAAAGAGGGAAATTGTTCGAGACAAACAGGCTCGATACACAAAAGTATAGATTAAAATCTTTCATTCTACGCATTAATCCACAACATTTTTGCAACATAAACACATAAAAACATCATTCTAAAAATTATTAAAAATGAGATCAGTGCCAAGAAATGAATATTTCAGATTTACTTTGGAAACTGAACATGAGAACATACATTAACGTCAAAAACTCAATATAAAATTATAAATTAACGCTATATACTGAATATCAACCTATAAATTACCGTCAAAAACTGAATATAAAATCATAAAATAAATATACATCATAACATATTCCATCATAAATATATATCACAAAAAAATATCCTATAAACATAAAATATCCACATCTGAATATGAACATTTGGATTAAAGTCGAGAAATGACTATAAAAATTTGAAAGAAAGAACAGGAGAACGCATATTAGTATCCAGAGCCGAATATTAAAACGTGTTTAGCTTCCGCGTCTGAGACGAGCCCAGCGACGAGAATAAACAAACGGCCGACTCGTTAACAAGAGTAAATCGAGTTAGCCGGAGTTTCGTGTACATATTCATTTAATTCGTGGCGGTAATGATCGAGCAGAAGGAGCCGCATTAAGAGGTGAATCATAGGTTAACGGGAGCGGGGACCGCGTTGTTCTCTCGGTCCTCTCTCTTATAATTGCGGGCCACGATCAATGGGAGGCGGCTAGGGACCAGGAAGGGTAGATCCCGTCCGATAGGTTGCGGCTCGCGGCGTAATTTGTGGAAGTAACGACTGTATAATTGCAGGCTTTTTTCTCTACCTCGCGTGAAACGTTTTCACGCCATCGTCGTCGCTCGCCCTCTCTTTCGCGGCGCGTCGTTTTCGGGAATTCAATTATGGCGGCGGTTCGTGGACGACGGTGGTCAAAGCCGGCGGGTTTGCTACCAGGAAACGACCGTAGCTTTCGTCCTCCACGGCAAACGTAACGTTTCGTCTGAAAATCGTCAGCAGGATGGGATTTTTGAAAAATGATACAGGTGTTCCCACTTCTGGCTATTAATCACTGCGACGACATCTTTCTCCTTTCTATTTCGATTCATTGTTCCAGCGGGATTTATTTATTAGTTTATTTGTTCAAGAAGAGTACATAGAATATTTATTACGAATATATTTATTTTATTTATAAAAGAAAATATATACAAGAATTGTGTCGAAAGCTGTTAAAGTTCTAAACCTTCTATATTTCAAGATTATAAATAATGCGATAATTTGATAGTATTAATTAAATATACTTAACTTGAAAAGGAAAATCGATGGAAAAGTGTGTTTTCGGTGAAAGAAACGCAGGCCAGAGCATAAAGAAAAATCTGTATGGGGTGAACATCGAAGACCGGCGGCTCTGACCCGTGACCAGTGAAAACTAGGGGCATCCACGAAAAATAGTCGGATGAATCAGGAATTTCCATACGTAATTGCAGCGATTATGGCGTCGCGCAACTGGTGTCGTCGCGTTTCTCCGCAGCCTGGGCCCATGGTGGTCGCACCCCCTTAACGCGCGGCCCCGCCGCAACCACGTGTGCACATGCCGAATTACATTTTTTCCCTGCATCGATGAATAGGGTGTCGAGCGTTTAAAACGGCATAAATTAGTGCGGCATTTCGCGACAGATGCGTGGGCGGCGCGTGTCTGGCCAATATGTTCGTCAAATATCGCCCGGGTGTCGGATCTGATGAAACGCCGCCGAAAATCGGCGGAAATTACCCGATCTTCGGACCCATCGTGACTCAATGCGGCCGCCCTACTTTCGCGATTGCGTCTCGCAGCCTGCAAATTAACCCCTTGATGTATGGCGTCGCGTCGGGCCAGTCGTCGATATGACAAACTTTACCATAGGTGAATTCAGTGCTGTTCCCTTGAATCGAAGTTCAATGCGAAGATTAGTTCAATACGTAGATGTTGTCATGCGATGAACATAAATTTTCTTTTTGATTTAGAGAATTATTAATATGTTTAAGGTGGGGTCAAGAAATGTTCGCAGATTTTTAAACACTCTTTTTGCGTAGTAACAATGTCCTTTTATCAATTTTTTATGTTTTATTTTTCTAGGTACTTGAGTGTATTATTTAACAATATTGTCTAGCTGTCTTTATGGACTCCTTAATTTATTGTATAATTAATACCGTTATAATCAGACAGCGGATTTTTTCGTGAAATAGAAATTGTCTAAGCTCGATTGCAATAATCAGAATTCGAATAAAAATATATATCCTCTGTTAATAAATTTAGTAAGATCAAATTAATATAATAGTATTTTTAATCGTGAAAATATTCACTCGTTTGTCTCATATATTTTCTTAATCAATGCATAAAATCTAATTATAAAATAATAAATATAAAATACGATATCTTTTAATAAATATAATGGTACAAATATACTTTTCAACAAAATCACAATTTTCCACAAGTAAAGACGACGATTAATGCGTCCAAGGATCGAGCAGCTTCCCGAAGCGCGCCAGAGGAATTCGCATCCCTCATTTTCAATAGAGTTCGCTGGCGGATAAAGCGATCGGCTCGGGGACAGGCGAACCGGACAGATTTTCGCGTAGCTTCATTATCGTCGCAGTTTTACGCGCGGCACGGAACGTTGCATCAATAGAAAGATGATCTCGAGCGCGGCCTGAAAAGGGGCCTTCTCTCTCTCTTAGAGGGACCCTTTGTGCCGAGACATGTCTGTCGCGATGCTGCGACCGGCTCAGGGGTTGGGGGTTTTGGGTTACCAACGCCGTGTGTGGCGCCTCAGGTGTCTTCGATCCCTTTCATAGGCAAATACGCGATTCATAGCTTTCACGGCAAGCCTCGCCTCCGCCTCGGCCTCGAAAAATCGCCGTGGAAAGCAGCCGAGGAATTCCGTTCCTCTCGCAACCCCTTGCGCAGCTCCAGGAATCCAGCTCGATTTTTATTCGTTCCGGTCTTCGCTCGGACGACTTCATTGTTCAGAGCGAAATTCAACTACGATTAATATTTATACGTTTCATTGAGATTTTATATGTTTTATTGAAATTGAGATTTTGTAAGATATAAATTGGACCGTGATGTTCGTAGAACAGCTATGTTTCTTAATCAATTGTTCATTTAATTTTTATTTAAAAGTAGAGTTACTTTAACTATCCCCTTATTCGATACCTGAAAGAATTGACCAGTAAAGAAGCAGAGCCTTTTAAAATCCAAGAAATTGTTCCTAAAATGTTTCTTAATACATTATTTATTTAATCTTCAATCAGAACTAGAGTTATATTAACTCACCCCTTCTTCGTTAAATAAATTTGAAAGAATTGACCATAAAATCGAAGAAATTGTTCCCGGAACAGCTGCGTTTCTTAATGGATCATTTATTTAATTTTCCTTCGGAGTCAGAGTCGCCCGAACTTTCTCTTTCGCTTGTTAAATAAGTACGAAGCAGAGGTTCGCGAAATGGCAATGATTTTTCGAGTGATTCGTAAATCAGCAGATCTTAGTTAAAATCGACGAAATCGTTCGTAAAGCGGTTTACGTTTCTCAATAAATCGTCCGAAGAATTCGCGAAGCCAATAATTAACTGTCCAAGGCTGATCTTATTTATATAATATTCGGCATTGAGAATGAATAATTGTCCGATCGACGTCACCCTGTTATTTGCGCGCGGTGGAAAAGAGAAGCGGGAAATTATGCCGCTTGGTGGCCACATTTTCCTTAACGATGACGGCGATGATTTATTCCCGAATCCCGTGTTCCAGAACCGCGAGCCTCGCTTATCCGTCCAATAATAGGTGCTGCTCATTAGAGGGGAGGGTGATTGCGAGCGGCGCGCTTTGCGCGAGCAGGTGAAGCGGC
This sequence comes from Augochlorella aurata, assembly GCA_028455555.1. Lineage (NCBI taxonomy): Eukaryota > Metazoa > Arthropoda > Insecta > Hymenoptera > Halictidae > Augochlorella > Augochlorella aurata. The sequence goes on along the minus strand of CM052157.1, from coordinate 4,768,964 downwards.
TGATAGATAACGGGTGAAACAAATACGCGATGATTATAACATACGGGCTGATTATCTCCTCTCCGGACTTTCCACGGTGGCTTCTGTCGCTCGCGTTTCCTGTGACTTGCACGATATATCAACGCCGAGCCGCGTCGCGCCGCGCCGAGGAGAACAGACGGCAAAAACGTGATTGCAATTTTAGTATGGCGTTTAACCTATTAAGCTCGGCCTCGGGGACAATAGCTGCCGCTGCGAGGACCTGTTGTACCTGGCGCGTGGCTGATGAATGGCTTTTTTACTGTTCTTTGCACGGTAATGAAGATTCGAGCGGTGTCGTTGCTCGCTTCCCAGGTGACTCCTTGGTTTCGGCGCAAGTGGAAGAATCGTTCGAGGGATGGTGATTGTTTTATTTAAATCTTATATTCTAGGCAAAGTTTACTTTTACACGCTTTCATTATTTTATACAGTAGTCGAGGATAGAATACAATTTTAGAAAGATGAATCGATCATAAATGTATCTGCAATTTTCGAGAACGGTACCAAAAATGTTTTTAATAAAAGAATATCTCTGCAAAATTAGAGATTGCGTTCAAAAAATCGGAAACTCTACTAGGATTTTTCTAAAAAATTTTCTATTGTCCTGGAGTAGAAGGTTCTTCGAACTTTTAAATTTCAATTCGCCCGGTTCCACCCCCATTCGACCATCGCTTGCTAAAGAATCCGGCACTAATGTCGAGGAACGATTATCAGAATGAGTAATGACACCATAAGTCCGTCCGATGCACGCCGTCATCATTTACAGTGTTAATCGCACCGAGTGCCACCCCCGCGGACCCTAACTTCGTTAGCATCCGCCATCTTGCCCGCGTACCTGCACGGCTTTTCAATATGCTCCGAATTGCGATTCGTTCAGCTTCTGTGGAATCATTCTTGGCACGAGTCACAGACTCCCTCTCTCTCTTTCTCTCTTTCTCTGCGGCTGGTCCAGAGCAGACCATCTGTGACGGAATTAACCTGATGTCATCGAAATGATTCGATATAGGCAGAGAGCTCGGTGGATCGATTGATTGAATTCCTCTCGTCGCCGCGTGAACTGACACTGAAAGTCACGGGGGCCGTATCATTCGATTCACGGAGAGGGCACGAGCCATAAATTGGGGATGACGGTGGTTGCTTTCGAGTCTATTCCGAAGCTGCAGACTCATTTCGTCGTGTGCTGTTCGATGCACCATCGGGAGGTTATGGGATTTTAAGTGAGTGGAGAATTATCGAGTCAAATTACGTCCCCTTTTAATCGATCGAATTTTATTTGCCAATTTATTGATCACGGAAACATTTTCTACGCGCTGTGAAGTTTAGACGCTTTCAGTATTTAATGTTGAACTGGAGGCAACGTTAAATTTGATTTAGTAAGGTGTTTCATTGTACTGTATTTTACTCGCATTGATATTTATCATAAATTCATCAAAATCCAAAATCTAACAATTGATGGTAAATACATATCAATCTGTCTAAGTACTATAGTATTAATAATTTAAGTATTAGTCAAAATCATAAAAGTAAAAATCATTTTTTAAAATTCTATAATGCTTCGCAATTATTCTGTGCCATACTTCGACGATTATTGTCCGAAATTCGATCTCAAGCTGTCACCATTAATTAGAGACTAGAATCTAAGAAGAAATTGCAGAATAATAATATCTCCAAAAAGACTAAATAAAGGTTGAACAAGTTAAACAATTACCTACAAATTACTCCAAAACTCACAAAAAATCATATTTCCTTTCAACTCCTTAATTAATGCCAACTCAAGATCATCACTCTCTACCAAATCATGAAAATTCGCCACCGCTTACAAGAGTTGCCAATTACGTCTAAATTACGGGAACAAAAGTTGCTATATCTTCGTAACTGACAAAAAGGCAATACCACGGCCATAAACGGTTACCAAGAATCGTTCGCGGCGAGCAGAGACATAAACTTTCAAGTCACGAGTACTCGCAAGGTGTGCTCCAGGGTGCTTCCACGTTATCGGTGATCACGGTCTCGGGTTTCCAACCCCTTGGCCGTGCAGCGCCGCAGTCTCCAGCCTCTGGTTAGATTAAATAATATTCCCCGAACAGTATAACAGCTGCCTAGTGTCGCGCGCCGGCAGTCGCACTAGGGAAGCTTTCATTTAAATGCAACAGAAACGTGTGTCCCGGTAAACACCGGTTCTGCTCGCGCCGCGAGAAGCAAACCCGACGAGGAGCCACCATTTTATTACCCGCCACTTGTTCCCCGTTTTACATCTCGTCGTAAATCTCGGACAGGCTCAGCTGGACCGAACCTCGGCAAATAAATTCTTTCCGAAAAATTGTTCTCTGCGAAATAAAAGAGAAACAGGCGAATTGTCGCTCGAATGGTTGCTTTAATCGAGAATTGTCTTCGGCTTCGAGTTACTATTTTCCGACGTTACGATCGACGAAACAGGAATTTTATTTATTATAGGAGTTATATTTTACGTTCTTTTGGACTGAATATTTATACACATTTTTCTTTCAGTTTATGATTTTTGTGATGGCAGAGAAAATTTTATCAAAGCGACTGTCGAAGAAGTCGCTAAGGGTTGCCGAGGGTTGATAGAGTTTTTAGTAGCTTTAGATCTGTTATACCGGACAGTGAATTTTATAAATTTATTATACAGACGTTACTTATACATATGTATTTGATTAGATGAAATAGAAAATAATAAGAGATTTACAACAATTTATAAGCACTGTCCTATTATTATTAATCTTGGTAGAAGTGGTTCAGAAAATAAATCACTTCAAGCACTCATCTTCCACAGAGACCTGCTGAAAAATACTAAATTGAAATTCCAGTAACATTTAACACAATATCACTTTATTAATTAATTTATATCGTCTTCAATTGGCGGAGTAATTTCGTCTTAATTAAAAGACGTGTATTCGACTTTGAATAAGGTTTCGTGAAATTATAGTCTTTTTTTAAATCGCACGGTGCAAGAAGATTGAGTATACTATACTATGCTCCATTAGGGTAGAACTATACTGTATTTCATTACAGTAGAATTGTAATTCACTAAAATAGAATTATTCTCTGCACCGTTGCAGTAGGATGGTCCTGTGCTCCACTAAAGTATAATAGAATTATACTCTGCTATGTTACAGTAGAATCCTCTTCTCCTCCACCAGAATAGAATTATACTATGCTTCCTTACAGTAAAATTATCAAGCGCTCCACTAAGTAGAATTATACTATGCTTTCCCAAAATAGGATTTCATTGGAAATGGAAATAACTTCGGTCGACTAAATGCCACGAGTACGCTTCGCTATACTAGTCTCACCGGTCGTCTATGATTTCGGAATAGGAAAAAAAGATGTTCTATGGCGGGCCATCTTCGATACCGGACGGGTGGCAGGGCCGTGTAAGGGGCTCCGGGGCGCCGGTTTTGCGGTTTTTTCATTTTGGCACGCGCACGACGCGCCCCCGGTAAGCGGATACCCCACAAAGCGCTTTATTGTGCGAAACTGAATACCAGCGCTAAATACGCGCTAAAAGGGACGAGCCTGCATACTCCGTTTCGTCTGCACGCGATTCTACGAACGACCCTCGGGCCCCTCGGCCCCCCTCGATGATCTTTTAATAGTGGAAACACTGGGCCGCCGATTTCTTTTCTTTTTCTTTCGATTTTATTTCCATCCGGGGATTCGACGATTTTCTCCGAAAGCGCCAGTTTCGTTTCGAAATCGTTTCGATATTGCCATTTTATTTCTTTAAATGGATTTTTGTCGTTTGTACGTTACTTTGCAACTGTTTGATATTATGGAGCACTTTTGCATTTTTCTGGTAGGATATATCTAATTCATATTTATAGGAAGACTTGTAGAAATCATGTTTTCTCTTTTATTATGTTCATTTATGTATATTGGAAAATTGTATTATATCTTGTGATGACGATTGCTATGCATATTTACAGCTTATTTTACATCTTAAATTTCAGTATAAATTGCGACTTCTTTAAAAAATGAAATTGTATTATTGACTTCGTTTAGATCGTTTAGCAATTAAATACGATTTGGAAATAATGTTGTACATATTTGCAAGGCTTGAAAAGACGAATTTTACAAAAACGCTTCCATATATCCATAAATTTCGAACTCAATTTCGAAAGATTAAAGATTCGAGGTCATTAAGCGCGTACAAATTAGAAACAAGAAAGCGCTAAATCCATCAAGAACGGCGACACCAGCCCGTAAAACAATAACCAGTCGTGACAAAAAACACTCCGAATCGTCCTCCACTCGAATCGAGAATCGATCGACGAATTCGTTGCGAGTTCGCGCGAGTACCGCCCACGCATACGAAACGCGGGCCAACATTCGGCACGCCGAAAGCGGCGAAATAAGGTCGCGGCGATGGCGCAACTCCGACAAAGATCGATTATTCAAATCCGTAGGTGTTCGCCGCGTGTAAAGAGGGACCAACGAACCTGTTACCGCCGCGAATCCCAGGTACAGGGGCTCCGGGACTTGTAGACACGAGGAAAGGCGTCGTCGACGACGTGTTCGCGCGCGCGTCTATGCGTACGCGCGCGGTTATACACCGTTCGGCAGGTGCAGGACCATGAAACGAGTATTATTTACTCGTGCGAGCCCAACATCTGCCGTATCTAGGCATTGAAAACTGGCGAATTTCCCTTCATCGTTTTGTTGATTTTATTCGCGGACCGCGTGTCCGAGTTGCGTGTCCGCGACTTATTTGCAGCCGCTGACGGAAATAGCCGGCGAGAGACGACGATGCGTTTATTTAGCCGCAGATGCAATCAGTGATTCTGCCATTCTCGATCCTCGGCCGATGCAAATGTCACGCCGTCTTTCTGTAAGTTCCGTAAATTTGCTATTTTATGCAAGTATCTCATACCAATATGGCTGTCGTCGGAGATCGGCTTTTCTTAATTATTAAAATTGGATGTTCCCCTTCCATCTCCTTTCTTCACCGCCGTTGGACGTTCTCCTTCAGGTAGACTGTTCTTTCTCCTTCGTCAGCTTCATTAGACTTTGTTCATTGGATTTTATTTATTTTTATTTATTTATCTATTTAACGTTCCGAGCTCTTTAGGATATTCAAACATATATTTATTTTTGATATTCATATGTCAATCTGTAATATTCTGTCTGTTTATATATAAATTAATATATAAATATCAAAAATTAGTTTGATTGTTCTAAAGAACAAATTCGAATAGATAAGTTTAAATAGCTAAATGTATGAATAAATAAAAGTAAAAAGATGACAACTACGTAACAATAGCTAAATATATAAATAAATAAAAGTAAGTAAAAAGATGAGAACTACGCTACAATCCAGCTCCAAAAGGCAGCTTCCTTCGAGATCTACCTCGAATCCATTCACGAGACACCTTCGGATCGGACACACCCCGCAATTAGCCCCAAACATCAAAATTCGTTCCGCTTGTCGATGCTGAAGCGACTCCGCCCCGTATTACCGAAAATTCCGAAATTTCTGACAGCTTCTGCCTGCAGGCCTTAGGACGGAGGACTTGAAATTTACCCTTCCTTGAAATTTACGCTTCCGATATTTTTATCAGCTCGCGCGGCGCTGGCAGCGAGCGAGACAAGGTGGGCAGGTGCTAGGCCCCGTGTGGCATCGTCTATTTGCGTTGTCTGCCGCGGCCGTTTGTGAGTCGACGGTGATGCGAGCACCTCTCTCTCTCTCTCTCACTTTCTCTCTCTCTCTCCCTCCCTCTCTCTCTTTGCGTACGCGAATCGCTCGTGCGACCGTTTGTGTATTTGAAACACGTCGCCGGGGTAGCGATGCGGGCTCATTACTGGCACGAGCCAAAGCGTGCGAGCGCTTGCGCGATCGGCCGACAGCCTATCGTCCGGCCTCGCTGTCCACGGAATCGTTCCTAACTGTTCCGGGTGATCTATGACAGCCATTCCGACGACTAGGATTCCATGTCGTCCTTGTTTCCCCGGTCGAAGCGATCGCGATCTCCGAACGCGACGATTCGCGCTCGATCTGCGAGTTTTGGCTGCCGAACAGGCGACTCTGGTTGCATCGGCGATGCTTGCAAACGTTTCCGTACATAAATACTGTCACATTAAGCAGTCATTAAGCCAAGCGAATGTGGAGATCTCCCCGTTTTAAATGAAGTCGTTCGATGAAACGACTTTCTTAATTTAGAATTCCTTAATTTTATTCAGATTTCCACGGGCTACGAATGCTGGAGCAATGATCAATGCCACATAAGTTTACTTTGAAATTGGCATTTAGTTAAATAAAATACTGTAATATCTTGTGAAATTTCTAAGATGTCTGGCGCGGTCGTGAAAGTGTTACGTTCTGCCCGCGTTGCCCAAGAGCGGCGACCACGATTTTCTATTTCACGCGAAGAACATCGAACTTTTGAATATAATTCTTTTCAAATTGTAACACGTAGTATATTTAGAGAATTTATTCCTTTTGTTTAACAATATTTTTATCATATTTCTGAGAGGATACGACGCGTTTGATACAGCAAATACAGCGAATACAACTATGTACGGTGGCAGAGACGCATCAGCGGCGACCACGATTTTCTATTTCACGCGAAGAACATCGAACTTTTGAATATAATTCTTTTCAAATAGTAACACGTAGTATATTTAGAGAATTTATACCTTCTCTTTAACGATATTTTTATCATATTTCTGAGAGGATAGGACGCGTTTGATACAGCAAATACAGTGAATACAACTATGTACGGTGGCAGAGACGCATCAGCGGCGTCGAATTTCTCGGACAAAATTTAGGGCGCGGCAGATTTAAAGCAGCGAAAAATTTCTTTTGCAGCAATTTCCATCCGCCATAAAGAAACGGCCAGACATTGAATAAAACGCTCGTTCCCGTGGTAAAGAGTTACAAGCACCCCGTCGCGACGCTGTTTCCAGAAAGTGCGTTTCGCAAATATCGCGGCGGATGGATGAACGAGACGGATTAAGTGGTACAGACACCGGTAATTGCAGGTCCCGCAAATTGCCGCTACCTATTTGTTTATCTACACACCGATTTCCGATCGCGCTCGTTTCGGTGGGAAGAGGAACGCACACGCGCGTTACCGGTCCCGCGGCGAAAACTTATTATCCTGTCCTCGCTACGTCCGGCCGACGTTTTATGACAAAATGTATGTATGGAAGTATATATCCTCGCCCGTGGCGCGCCGCGCCCTGCCCGCCGCGTGCAATTTGTCTCGTTACCGTCACCCAGGGCGAAGGAGTTTTACAACTTTTCATCCCGGCCGATGAATTTACTCGTCAATCTCCAGGGTAATGGGTCCTTCCTTTATGCGAACGTCCGCCGATCCGCTTCTCGCTTACACTTTGCTTAAACCGGCCGATTCGCGCCGGAGGGGCGCATGTTCCCGGGCCTCGCCAAGCTTCGACAATGCTCGACTACTTCGTATCATCTTCCGAGCTGGATTTATTCAGGCTCCGCGTCCGCTGCTGCGTCGGCAGCCTTGATGCTTCTGTTTGATTTTATTTGTAGTTTCTGTGGAATATTCGAAGAAATCATTATTTCGCTTCTGTTCAAGGTTCGACCGCGTCGAACAGCTTTCGTCTCCTCTGCTTTCTTTATTCTGTATAGCATTTGTAATTGGGATCACCGTGGCTCTAGTCGCTCTTTTAGTTTCTTATTTTTAACGTTATTTTTATCTAGATTTTAGTCTATTATTTTTAACAGTGTCATGGTTACATGGTTCACAAGAATCGTCTTCTCTGTCGCCGAAACCTTTTGCAAGGTGGTCATTAAAATGTACGAATGTAGAACACGACTGACTGTTCATTGAGTGTTTATTGAGCTTCTCTTAAAAGTAAAATAAATCCATTTTAACAAAATTCTGCAATATTTAATGTTAAATATTTTACGTTTATTAGTTGGAGAAATTGGAATCAGTAGATGGTGTTTTAAATGTCCAGAGAGTCTGTGAAGTGTACCATGGTGACGACGAGTGTTACCAGAATTTACATTCATATATTGATATACCATAAATGCATTGAACAAATTGCAGTTTAAAAGATATACCGTATTTTTCTATACCCCTTTATTGTCTTTCTACATATAGGATAATAGTTCTTCAATCGGTCAGTGTTTCTAAAAATCTTTCCAGTATCAACAATTTCAGCATTGTGAATTGTAGAACTCCTTTATACAACTCTGTCTCTTTTGACATAACCTTGCCAATGGCACCACGTTGATGTCACCGGCAAATGACGACAGGTTTGCCAATGGCACCGCGTTGGTGTCATCGAACGTGAAAGCGTCCACGTCAAATTCACGCAGGCATAAGCAACCGTCTGTCATCTTTGATCATGGTTCTGGCTTTGTAAATGGCGCTAATAACGAGACAAATATGGAACGATTATAAAAATCTGCTAATTTTGTTACTCTTGTCTCGTCGTTTGTATTTCTCGCGGAAATTCCGATCGCAGAGCTTTTCCCGAGAGGAGATCCTTTGTCCCGTTCTCCACAGCCGTGACTTAGATGTGGGTTAGGGATCCCAAGGCCGCGGGAACTCGTTCGTCCCGATCTTCCATTGCTTGTTGCTCGTTTTCCTCTGTTTGGCCGTCTCGTCCGGCTTGTTCCGTTCCGTTCTTTCCATCCTCGGCCTGCCTTCTCGCAATCCGCGCCGCGGCTCGCTTCTGCACGCGTGCGTGCGTCCCGGCGCGACGCATGCGTTCGGCCGGTCGCGTGCCAGCAAAAATAGAATTGATTTCGCGGGCCCGAAGGACGACGACTTCGACGCCAGCCCCTTATCTCGATATTTAACATGCGGATTCACGAACGAGCCGAGATCGTTTCAATTATTTCCTAAACCCATCTTTCTCGCCATCTCTTGCCAACCCCTTCTTAGGATGCTGTAGACTATTTGTAAGACAGCATTAAGAAGTATATGTCTTTAAAACAATAATTAAATGTGTAATAGGTACTGTAATAGGTACTATAGGACTATAGAATATACTATAGGTATTATAGAACAGAAAATGCATTATTTTCAATTGAATAAAATGATCGGCGAAAGAGTGAAATATATATGTAGATTCGTATCTTGCATTTAATGCAGACAGTTTCTATTTTGCACAATAATCCGCAGTATAATAATAGATATTTAAAACACAGTCTTTTTGAAAATATTATAAAAGCTGGCAAGTAACCAGAATCAACATTTATGATCTAGATCTAGGTCAACATTGAATGATTTTCTGAGATTTGGAAATTCATTTTTACATTTAACCTACTATCTACTTTCATTAGGATCACGAACAAGTAAGAATTTCGGATAATTAATTGACATCAGACAACTTAACTTTTCAATTTCAATTTTACTAAATATGATATTTTAATTGAATGATCGAATTTTCGATTCGTTCCACAAATACTTGACAAATTCAGCTCCCGACTCCCTAATAAAGAGCCCCATAGACCCGGATCTCGAAAACCGCTGCGAAATAAGCACCCCAAGCGAACGTCTCTCGAATCACTCGAAAGATCCAGTCGCAGCATTCCAAGCTCGTTAAAAAAGGATCGATTTTTACGACGTCGTCCCGGCACTCCAGCACCTGTGCAATCTTCCCAAGGCTGAAGAGGGGGTGGCTGGCCCACGGACAGCGACGATTATTATCCGGGGACCTGCTACCGCGAGAAAGGGAACGATCGGGAACGCGTACGGCTGGGCCTGGGATCGAAGAATTTTCCAGAGCCTCGCAAACTGTCCGAATGGGCGGACAAATTATCATCCGGAGTCACAACAGAGCGTGCCCTTTTCTTGCCGGTGCTTTCTCCGGGGCCACACCCCCGCTTTTCTTCCACGCTTTTCTTCCTCGCTTTTCTTCCTCGCACCATGGGCGACGTTCCACCTTGCGCGTTTGATTTATCGCGATCTCAACGTGTCCGGAGCTGTCCTCTCGACGTCTCCACGGGACTCCCACGTGGACTCTCGCGCGATCCTGCGACGGCGTCGGATCCCCCGAACCTTTTCCGCACTGTCCTCCACCCTCAAACAGAGAGAGAGAGACGGTCGGATTCTTTGGTGGTGGCGCGCACAAAACGGTCCATCTAAGATCGATTATACGGGATCCCGCTGAAGAGACCGTGGATTTCGAATCGAGGACTATGCATACACCGTCTCGCGACGCGTCCTCCTCGATATAGCCGTTCCCGAGCGACTTTGATTCAATGCCGATGGCCCATTAGTGCCATGGACACGCGGAATGCTTTCAAGGAACGATCGAGGATGATCGACGAGCCGGACGTTTGACGAATCGAGGCGGGACTGTAGCGTCTCTGAGAACCTCCCCGGACTCGCATACTCGGCTTTCTAGTAATTATGGGCTGCTCCAGGTGAAAGTTGAATGGGGTAGTTTGTTGGCGACCTAGACCGGTCGAGTAGCTTGCTGTGCAAGTGGACGATCATCGAGCAGATGCCCAAGATCCGGCAGCATGTCCTCAGATCGGTTTTAGATTACGCGTTATTTATTTTTTAAGGGCTTGCGATCGACCGCTGACCAAGAGGTCAGCGGACCACCCCCTGCAGGCTCATCTGATCAGATAGAGGAACCTCCCGGTTACGGGAAATATACATCACAATGGCGCGACCTGATCCACATTGTCAGATGCCTGTTCGGTCTTCCATCGATCAACCCTTTGCTTGCGCTCGGATCGATATTGTCTGCAGACGATTTTTTATCGTGTCTTGTTTATGCAAAGTTGTTGGAAATTATTCTTGGACAGTCGGAGACATTTTGGAGGAACGGGGTAATATGTTAAACAGGATCAAATGTTTAAATGAGATAAAATTGAAAGCGAATATACTGTTGATAGTGTAAGAGGAAATTGTTCAATTATGTACATACATTGTAGGAGAAAAATTAAAAAACGAGTATTTTATTTGTCATCGTCATTCCAAGTGATAGCAGAATTAGGAAACAGTATTTTAGACCCTTTAATATTAAAACAATTCTTGATGCAGTTTGAGGAAAATTATTGTGAACTAAACAGCGTTCGAATACTTTTTGCCTTTTATTCTAAAAAACTATTTAAAAGACTAATAATAAAAAGAAAAACTAATAGAACGACTATCGAAATTAATCGAAGAATTAATTCAAAAATGCAGCAATTAATCTATAAATAATTCATTCTAAAGAATGATTGATCTGGATATATCGAGAATAAGACAAATTAACATTTATACTTGTTCCAGTTCAATATAACGAAGAATGAAAACAATTTTGAGAAATTATCGGATTTTCCAAATTCATTTAATTCCCAATAAATATCCCAATACTTTTGAAACGGGGTTGTACACGTGATCAAAGACGATTCCAACATCGTTCAGATAATAGAGATTCCACCGCAAAGAAAAGCGACGTCCCCTTTGTTCGCCACCGACGCCATAAAGCTCTAAGAAAATCGGCCTATCACCGTCGCAGCACAGCGACGATCCCAGTAAAGAAAGAAGAAAGCTGTCGCCTACTGTTAAAGATAGAACTAATTACCATAGAACCGGTAGAACAGAGATCTAATTTACCGTGACACGTTACCGGGAGAACCGTGTTTCGTTAAGCATCCCGGTCATGTTGCTTTCAATTATTGCGCTGTCTGCATCCACATAACGGCTATCAAACACGCACCGGTAACGCTGGCCGACGCGGCGCTGCGCACCTGAGGTGAGCGCGATTATTTTGCGGTTTCACCGCAATTATCGTTGCCAGGTGAATCCGGATGCAGCGAAAAAAATCCTCGGCGATGGGCGTGCAGCGTGGGGTGTGCTGTTGCTGCGAGACGTCGGCGTTCCACGCTGACACGAGCGGTGCACGGAGCCGGCTAGAAAAATGTCGCAGCTGCAAAACGCATTTACGAGCAGACCAAATGGAAACGCGTTGGCTCTCGCACACATAGACGACCGTTCGGCCGCGGCTGCAAGATGGAGACCCGACGAGGATAGAAACAAACGGTCGTATTAATGGACATTGTAACGAGCCTCGATTAATCAGGATCATCGGGCGTACCTCTATTGATCTTGTAACACGATTGCGATACTGGCTATGGAAAATAGCTATTAAACGCATGTCCAGGCTGCTACACTATTGGGATGATTGTTCATTTAACGTTCCCGTCGGTGTTCGAACGTTCGATAACAGCGCCATGTTCCTGCGAGACATATGCTCCTGCTTTTTTCCTAATTATGTGTACGCGTTTTTAAGGACGATGGAATACATGCATAAACTAGTTAAAAAATGAAAATGTCGACACGTTAATTACAGCTAATTAAAGTTGTCTAACAGAGGAAGGAGATAGCACCTGGCTCCTACCTCTCGCAATTGTTTTTGAAATCGAATTTTCTTCAGAATCCTAAAGCGACTCGTCGAGGTTATGTCAAAATCTACGATGCGCAACGCGTCATTGAAAACTATTCACGTTACAGTGAAAAGTTCTTCGAGTATGCAGAATTTTGTCATTCAGCAGCAGCGTGGGCCGGTTCAAGAACCTCGCCGAACTTGGCGCAGGTTGCACAAGGTGCAATGCACTTGTCTTATCTGATCGCTTGCGCGTCCGCGGCAGATTAATGTGGGATCACGGTCTCGACGAAAAACTCGGAGTCCCCGGCCGGTCCTCTGTATGATGGATCGCTAATATGTATGGCGGCGCGGGACGGCGTATGCCATTGTGCCCGCGTAACAGTCGACGTGGGCCCCCACCCACCCCGCTATTTTCCACAAGTATAAAAAGTCAAAGAAGTCGTCTGACAGTCGGCAGCTCGCGGATTCCCAGGCGATTACATCTGTACGAAGAGTTGGCCTAGCGTCGTTCCCCCATTGTCCTGGCGTATATCGAGGTCCTGGCTCCCTTTATCGAGAAAGGTCCCCTCTACCGTGGCTGCTCATCGGTGGAAGTCAATGGGCCCTGGCCCGGCGAGGAATCCACGTTTCAATGAAGATCTCAAAGTTTTTCGGCGGGGTGCAGCCAACGGGGGGAGGAGAGCACAAGGGAAGGCAGGTAGCCCTTTTTCTGGTAGGTGGGCCTGCACGACCGCACTCCCGAAACCGGCTACAAAACGTTTTATTTATACGTGCTTACACCAGGCCCACCTGGGACCCCTCTCCTCTTCTTCCATTCTTATTCTTCTTCCTCTTCTTCTTCTTCTTCTTCCTCTTATTCTTCTTCGTCTTCTTCTTTCTTCCTCGTCTTTTTCCCCGTCCTGATTTCTCACACCTCGAGCCTTTTCGGGGCCCCCGGACCAGTTCCCTGCGATCTCGTTTCTTTTGCTTCCTCAAGGGAGAACCGCTCTTCCTTCCGAGCGTCCTCGGGAACAGCAAGGTGCGATTCCCGGGCCGCTTTCGCGACAAGTGCCACTGTTCCATTGGCCCAGTTCCCGCCTCATCGGGTGCAACGTCTTCGGCCACTCCGGATTAGGGCACTGGGGAATTGGAACTCCTTGGGGAACCGTCCCGTGACGACGTTCGACAGCAGAGGTTCATTGAGTTGCGCAAGCGTTTTGGGGCCTGATTCGAACACGTTCAAGGTCAAGCTAGGGAAATTTGTGTAGGCGAAAGGTTGGAGACAATTGGGCATTTGAGCGGTGGGGTGAGTCATACTTTTATGGCTTTGGGTTGTGGAGTGACTAATTGTTTTGTCTTTGCTTTGTTTGATGTATTAAATATGTTTATTTGTTTATTTTTGGATAAAAGGGTGCTTTTGTTCTTCTATTTTGTTTATTTTTGAATGGAATGATATTTTGTTCTTCTATTTTGTTTATTTTTGAATGAAAGGATATTTTGCTCTTCTATTTTGTTTATTTTTTAATAAAATAATATTTTGTTTCTTCTATTTTCTTCGTTTTTTATTAAAAAGATATTTTCATTCCTTTATTTTGTTTATTTTTGTTCTTCTATTTCGTTTATTTTTGAATAAAATAACATTTGTATTCTCTTACCTTGTTTATTTTTTAATAAAAAGACATTTTTATTCGCCTATTGTGTTTATTTTTGAATAAAAAAGTATTTGTATTCTTTTATTCTGTTTATTTGTGTATTCAAAAATATCTGATGCCTAGAATCTTAATATTACCTAACCTCAAAATGACGCAATTTATTGGTGCTAATTGACGCTCGTGATTCACACTGTTTTCGATGCGGCGTCCTGTAATTAGTTATTCCTCGAGACGTCCAACTATGTTCGTCTCCAATCTACAAGATCCAGCTATTTTACATTACTTCATAAAAACAACAATAAAACATTTGTCTGCCACAAGTGACACACACGTCGAGCAAACAACCCCTAAACGTATCCCTAAAAAAACCCTCAAAAATCAGCGGATTTGACGGGTTCCATCAACCTAGCGTGAAAGGGGATTTCCTTGAATTCCAGTCGAGCTTGATCGACTATCGAGAAACCCCGAACTGCCGGAAAAATAAACACTCCCGAAGATTTCTTGGAATCGTACGTTCGCCGATTCAGCTGTCATAAATTCGCGGCAGCTTGCGCGCAAGGAATCGCGGATCCGAACGTGTAATTGAAACGACGGCATAATCAGACCACTTTAAATCCCATTCGGCCGTATCTCTGAAACGAAGTCAATCGATAATGTCGTGGCCAGCGCCGGGAATTCCGCAAAATAGGCAAAAAGAGGACGGAGACGACGGGACATGAAAGTAAAACTGTCGGGTTAAATACGCGCCGGTTAACCTTCGCGATGTGAGAACGGTTTTTATGACATCCTTGATTATTTTTTCGCCGTAGGAAACGAATTGAATGCGTCCGCGGAGTCAAAGGATGAGGATGAGAGCCGATAGGAAAGCCAATTAACGGTATGCGAAATCGACCGTTGCCACAATGTAGCAGATCCGCCGACTTTTAACGATCGCGAGTCCGTCGACGATGTTGCTGTTATCGTCTTCCGCGGGGAGTTTCACGGCGCGGGCTCGCATTGCGGACAGCGATCGTCGTGATAACGAAGCATTACCAGCTGCCGTCGACGTTTTAACATTTTCTCGGCGATCGGGACTCGTGCGAGCTTCGAACGAAAATATTTAGGTTTCCTGTTCTGTATTAATTATTTGAAATGTTATGCAGGCGATTACCTGCTTTCGCAGTCGAAGATTGCGCCTCTGTGCCTCGCTCAGGCTATTTATAATTAAACAGCGGGTCTTTATGCAAAATAAAGATGTATTTCATCGTTTAACAGTCTTGATCGATTTTTATAATCGATATTTATAACATGTTTTTGTTATTTAAGTCTCTCACAATCGATTAAAATTGTCGACCGTTTCGTTAACGTCTATATAAAATCGAAAGAAGTACATTAAAATATATATTGCAAAAGATTGTCAAATAAAATGATCATATTAAGTTATATTTTTAGGTTAAGAGGGCTAATTTGTTAATGAAATGTCAATTTAATGCAGGGAATCGACGCAAATTGCGCTGATTAAATTATTACAAAATGCTTGCTATTGGATAAAAAAAATCGAAAATTAATCAACATAATAAATTAGTATAGCGAAGTATTGAGAACAATCCGCAGTAGCCTGTGATTGATTGAGCGGCCTGGATCATGCGGAGAAGAAATTACGGTCGATCTTATCTGTCGTAGGTCGCGCGACCATAACTCTCAGTCGTTTCCGCTGGAGGTAATCGCGGTAGTTTCCCCGATGATCGACGACGAACGAAATATTATAAATTGCAAAAACTGGGAATCTTGATCGAGCGTTTTGCCGTCCAGTTTTTCCGCATCGTTGGACGACAATCGGTAATTTCGTACAGATGTCGGAGATTTGTCAGGCGGGCAGGAAGGATCGAGGAGAGCGCGATGGTCCGGCGGATAAAGAGCTGCTGCGAGTGTCGAAGATATATAAAATGTCAAGCAATAAATATCAATCAAGACGCTCGGTGTAATTAACGAGAACGTTTATTTCCTCTGGTTCGAACGAGTGGACGGTGTTTTATGGCGTGAAGTTGCCGTCCTCGAGGATTTACGAGCGATTTTTAAAAGGGTGGCTGTTAAGCCGTGATTACGTAGCCTGGGACATTAATGGCGAACATTATCCGCGGACACGGCGCGCGAATCATTATTGCGGCCGCGAACAATTCTATTAGATAATGCGCGAACGACCGGGACGCCTATGATCGACTGTCGCGCGGCAATTATCGAAAACCGGAAGGCGTCGCGATCGATAAAGTTCGCTATTGATCGATGAAGATCGCTGCGAAAGAACCGACTATTGGTTTTTCGGAGCGCGGCTCAGGGAATTCATGGCGCTCTGCATCATGGGAACACCATTATATTGTCCGGCCGCCAGCTGCAAATATTATACTACTGATTACGATAACTGCGAGAATGAAAATTCATGTTCAATTTGGCTTTATGGCAGATTTACGGACGTTAATCGCATACCTGTACTTACTAAAATGGGCATGCGGCGGTCTCCCACCGTAATCACAAAGACGGCTGATCAACATAAATGAACATCATTTTCCCGCAACAACTCGGGAGCAACGATGGGTACTCTGGACCTAGGCCAGTCGAGCCGGTTACTGACTTTCGTTTGTTTTCGGGCGTAATTAACCTTATATTTATTCATTAACACGTGTATAATCTTTCTGTTATTTTCTTTATTTCTCGTGTAAAACGTGTAAAATCTTTCTGTTATTTTCTTTATCTCTCGTGTAAAACGTGTAAGATCTTTCTGTTATTTTCTTTATCTTTCCTTACAAAGCTGAAACCAAGATTTTCTTATTTTCTTGTCTCATTTTTTAATATAAAAATAATAACTTCAAATTTTTTATTCCTTTTATTAAATTTATCTTTTTATCCTCTTATTTTTTAATACAAAAATTAAGTTTAAAATTTTTCATCCTTTTATTTTATTTCTGAATAAAAGAATTAAGTTAAAATATTTTTTATTTCATTATTTTAATTTGGAATGAAATAAGTAAATAAAAGTATATAACCCTGACATAACCTTGAACAATTTTCTATTCTTTTATTTCGCACATCGCGTTTTAATATTCTTTCATCTAGTTTATTTTTTAAAAGAAATTTGACACATCTTATGCGACAAGAACAAAGTTAATCATGCCCGATAAGTAGACAGAACTATTTCGAGCCATCAAATAGCAATGGCTCAATCTTCCTTGTCTCGTATCTATAATAATGCCAGATTATCTTAACGGTTCCCGGTACGTGTGAGACAAACACCTCTCAACGCAGCCGAGGACACATAAAAGTCCTTGAATTGGTAATTTATTAACTGGTCCGTAGCTGTTGGTCCTTGTTCTCTTAAAACATACTACAAACGAGATTCGGCTTATCAAAGATTTAATAGAACAACG
>CM052157.1:4740613-4751484 GCA_028455555.1 Augochlorella aurata | reverse complement strand
TTCGCGTACCAGTTCGAAAGCGGCTCGACCACTGTGCAAACGCATCCCGGGTCCTGTCCGGGATGCATTTGCACCCGATAAACTACGACGGGTTACACGAGTAATTCTCAGCAATTTGATTCATCTTTCGGGCATAATCACTTAACGAGCACTCTGCGGCTCCCTTTTAAGCCGTGGACTCCTTAATAACAGCCCGCGCACTCGGCCGCGGCTAACTAAGACTTCCAGCTAGCCCGTGGTGAGGGTGGCGATGCAGGGAGAAAAACGAGCAGGTCTCATTGCACGTCAAATATTTTCTCAAGGATCTCGGCCAGATAAACGAAACCGGGGAAAAAGGAGCACGGGAACGAGCGAGGAGGAAGGCGGCCGGCAACAATGCGAAATTGACGCGGCGTAGTATTGGATATTCGTGAAATCGATTATCGTTTACTGTCCTCGTTCCTCGCGAATTTTTGCAACAAAGTTTTGTACGGATGGTGGCATAATTGCGAGGGCTTGAAGCTTTGATTAATATTTCTTTAATGGATTTTCAGATCCTATTTGAGCCGAGAGTGCAGAATGCAGTTCTTATGAAATGTTCTTATGAAGTTTCGAATGAAATTTTGTCGGTTTTGATCAAATTTGAGCAATTTTTTTAATTATATGGCAATGGAATTAATTATAGGGAGTGTTATATAATCATAATTTTAATTAGATTTGAATATAGAAATAATATTTGTTCTTTTAAGACAGCATTTTAAGGTTTAAATTCTTTATATAATGAATGTTCCATATTAGGTTTAAGCATGAAGCACCACGAATGGAGAAACAAATGTTAACTACGAATAAAAATTGCATTCATATTATATTATATTTTTTCATTCATATTGCATTCAGATTATATCATATAAATTGCATTTGTCGCTTGTGCTGTTCTTAGCCTAATGCAAAAATCAAGCACACCTGTCCAAAGATACGTCACGGTAGAAAATGGTATCACCGAATGAATTTAACAACTATTGTACAAAAAGTCCAAAAGCTAGTAACTACGGAGAAATAATTGAACTAAGAGAATAATTTAAAACTTGAAAAGTCTTTCGACACTGCTTGGAATAAAGAAATATTTCCAACAATTTTTATCAAAAGGCAGCTTTATAATTCCAATAATTAAGATAAAAACCTCGTGACCGGTCATTTGACCCACAGTGGAGTAAGTTTAGCGTTAAAATCGACACGAGTGAAATTTCTGTTTCTAACAACAAAAGCTCGCAGCAGGCTTCGCCTCTCGAGCTTACCGATATCTAACCGGACGAAGTCGCTCGTCACATGTCACATCGAGGCCGACAGTCCGAATGTTTCGCATTTCTGAGCGATTTTTTCCGCTCGATGGAGCACAGCTACCATCCAATTCTGAAGCCAGGGTAGAGCGGGGCACGCAGCGAGCCGGGCGTGCCCGGTTTCTTAAGTGTAGGTCAGTTATACCAGACGAACTGGTTTCCCGATCGGCCGCCAATTAAATGGAAACCGGCAACCTGTTGTTTCCCGACACGCTTCTGATGCTCGAGAGCAGAAGGTCGTCCCTTGGCTCCGGTCCGGCTGTTTTTGCGCGGCTCGATAGAGATTTCAACGATCCCGCGGTGTCTTTGACGCCGAGCGCCGGATTTCGCGGGCCGCCACGCGCAGACGCGAGATCCTGATCGCGACCGATCGACACCGTCTTTTTTGCGGGTCCGAGGAGGGTGGCTCGCCGGCGATTTGTCACTCGCCAACATCTTTTCTTGCTGCCGCGTCGTTTTTCTCGGCGGTGGTGTCCGCCAGCGAGAAAAAACCGACGCCGTCGACGCCGCTTTTGCGATCGCGAGAGCGGTTTGCGCTCTGTAAAAATCCGCCGGGATTTTTAACGATTTGCAACGAGCTATAAAGGCGACTGGTACGCTTTGGAAAAGTTTTGACGTTGCATTTAGTTGCACTTTTTACAATTTTTACGGTAGGACAATTGCTAGTGGAGGAAGCGATGGAATTTCAAGAATTGTAAAATAAAATATGTGGTCCTTTGGCTTAAAGTGGTACGTTTAGTGTTGATTGATAGATAGTTGTTAATTTAGGTAGTTTCTTTAGAATTTATCAATCGTATCTTCAAGACTAGAAAGTGAAATAAATAATAGATTTAGGGAGACAATTTTATTTCGGTATAACTAGTTACCTCTCCATTATCTGAACTAATTATGAAAAGATAAGAGTTCCAATAATAGTTATTTAGAAAAATTATATCGAAAAATTATTGTCTATTAATTTGACTATTAACACCTCATCGATGAGCTTATCGATGACAGAATTAAATTTGACGGCAAATTGCGTCATCCGTAGATAAGGTATTAATAAATTAATTTAAAATAAATACAAGAAAGTCAACATAATGTTTAATTTATCAGAACATCCACGACCCTTCCATTGAAACTCAAGTAATTGATTAACTTAATTTAGTTTATAGTTTATATAGTTTATTAATTTAGTTTGTAGCTTATATAGTTTAATAATTTAGTTTATAGTTTATATAGTTTATTAATTTAGTTTATAGCTTATATAGTTTATTAATTTAGTTTATAGTTTATATAGTTTATTAACATAACTAGTATATATAGTTTATTAATATAATTTAGTTTTTCTGTTCGCCACAGGGTTGCTCGCGTAATCGATACTCGTGGTCAAGGAACGTCACAATGCGAAACCCACGAATCGTTGCGATAAATCGATCGACCTCTCGCGATCGAGTAACCGACGACGTTGTCGAACGTGTAGATCGGATCTACGTCGTGTCGCTTGCGCGCGGTTTTTGTTGCGTTCTTAAGTCGAAGCGGAAGATAACATCGTATTTGTCCAAACAGTGGGGGTTGGAGTCGAAGGAGCCTGGGGTTGGTTAACGTACAGGGGCAAAGAAATGTTGATGGGTGGTGCCCGACTGGAGAAAGGTGTTCCTCGTGTTCCTATTGTCGATCGATATTGCTCGCTGATGCGAGGAAATTCGTCGTGAATTTGTAATGGAACTGTTTTTTCTTCCTATGAGAAACATATTGTCGTTGGTCCCATTGTTCCTTTGCAGACTGCGACAATTTCTGCTGAGGAAATCGAATTCAGTGGAACTTACACTCCTTTTAAATGGTAATTTAACATTTAATTATTACATATAATTTGCAATTATAAATTAGTAGGAGAGATTGTGGATTGTGATGTTAATTAATATTAACTGGCTGTGGTATATAATTTAATATTCGTTAATAAAATAATCACTGATGCATGATAAAAATCGTGATATATGGAAGGGAGGAATAGTTTGTTTTCCTTATTAAAAATATAAATTATTATAACTTTTCTGTAAGTCACAAAACGATACAGAACTAAAAATATTTTTCAAAAATTGCAAAATTTAGAAAATGGTTTAGAAAATGTTAAATTAAAGAGAAAAATCGCTTTATTCATCTTTCCATAGTATCAATTCAAATTATAATAATTATACTGCCTGACTTGTGCATTCTTGCAAATCTCAAAGTAATTCACAACTAAAAAGACTGTTAAAAAATTGCAAAATTCAAAGAGGTGTTCTAGAAAATGTTAAATTAAAGAGAAAAGTAACTTCGTCAATCTTTGAATAGCATAAATTGAAATTATAATAATCATAAAGCTAGCCTGTTCATTCTCATAAATCTCAAAGTAACGCACAGCTAAAAAGGACTTTTAAACATTGCATAATTTGTAACCTATACACACGTACACCTACATAACCGAAAACTAATTAACTGAAAACGACTTTCGAAAATTGCAAAATTAAAACGTATTTTAGAGAATATTGAACTAAAAATAAAAATAGCTTAACTTCTATACTCCTGCAAATCTGGAAGCATTAAACAGCTAAAAAAGGCTTTGAAAAATTATAATATATAATAATTAAAATGTATCCTAGAAACCGCTGAACTAAAGAAGAAAATATTTCTTTTCTCCGAGAAGAATAAACTGAAACAAAAATAATCAAGAAATGCCAAACTTCAAACTATAGCACCAGCAAAAAATGCAGACTATAGATGGAGTCCACCAAAGAGCAAGCACAATTTGTCCCGTATTCGAGCAAAGACCTCGAATCCGAGACGCAGGATCCAGGATCATTCATCGACTTCCCGAAACATTTCGAATCCGATTGTCCCGCTGCACGTGTGTCCGCGAGGAGTTTCCCGGGTCTGACAAATCGCCGAGTGAATCGAACAGGTACACGGGGACCTGCATTCTGGCAACTCGATCATGCGAGGTGGACGCGTGAATGCGTTCCAAGAGCCGCGCTGTCGACCCCGCCGAGCAAATCGGCCGAAGGGATTAGCGTTGAAAAGCTCGGCGAACACGGCCTGATTATTCCCGATATGTAAAATAGCCGCGGGATCGAGTTACGATTTCGCACCCTCCGCACCGGAAGCAGGTCGAACACCCTAACTATAACCGAGTCCGCCGAAAATCCCCGAAAACCGGTGGAGAAGCAAAAGGGAGAAGATTTTGACGAAGGCATTTCGAACGGAGACCAATGGATTCCGAATAGCCGCGACCGTCTTTAATTCCCCTGATCGTTTGTAATGGATTTACACCGCCGTGCACCCTCGTGTGAACCGAGATTAGCATGATCGAGCGAGTTCCTCGTGATCTTCGCTGGTTTACAACCGATATTTTCAGGAGCTCGCCTATACGGGCCATTTGAGCTGCTCGAGGGCGCATTCTCAGGGGTGTTTCTCGAACGTACTCGTTGCACAATGTAACACTATCCCCCCCTCTCCTCACTCCGCTACTCTACTTTTCATGGAGGAGCAATCTTCGAGTGTCTTTAATGTGAAACCGAGCGCGGCGCTCTTTCTCGCTTTCTTCTCTCTCTCTCTCTCTCTCTCTCTCTCTCTCTCTCTCTCTCTCTCTCTCGCTATTTTGTCGCGAACGAAGCCTTTATCCTCGGCCAAAGTGGCCGGCCTTTCAAGACCAAGAAGCTTATGCTCGTTGGCCCGGACAACCAGCTTGGAAAATCATTCGACATAGTCGAACCGCAATGTATGCAAGCATCGGTAACCAACGGTAAAACGATATCCGACACGATTTTCGCGGTTTTTTATCGTCTGTTTTGCTTTTGAATAGTTTTCAGTTGGATGTTAATCAATTCTTGGTGCAATTATTCATATTTTCAATTTTTGCGACGTATCATTGTTTCTATTATTGTTTTATTTTACCGCTAGAACGGTTACGATTTCTTTGATTTTAATAATTTTTTAAATAATTTATTAGGTTTAGAGCAAATTTATAAGTTTAATTTTCTATTAAAAATCTATTTTGATTAAAAATTCTATCTAAAATTTGTTATTTAAGTTTCTGTTACGAAATCTTTTATAATTAAATTTCACCCCTATTTAAATCTAATTATAATTACAGTTTCCACTAAGAATATATTACAACTCAATTGTTCATTAGAATTGTACTATAATTAAAAATCCTATTTGAAACGTACTGTAATTTCTATTAAATCTCCTAATAGTGATTTTAAGAAACAGTATTTTATAATTTAGTGCAAGTATAACCTGTGACTAGAAATATCCGAACAGAGAATAATAAAAATCAGTACAGACAGCCAGAAAATTTTCAAAGTATCTGGAAATATTACTCTCTATACCTCTAATATTATCTATAGATCTATCTAAAATGACTGCCCGAGCTAAATAGTAACCTAATGTGCCTCATAATACGGTCAATCCGAGCTAGCTTAGGAAAACGATGAGCACAACGTTCCTTTTTTGCGATATCACGAGCGAGCGGTCCATAAATTTGCATTCATGTGTCGCACGGATAGGAGTCGCCGTGGAGGGAGGCGACCCCTAAAATGTTTTGGCACGCGCCGCAAATGTCCATCGGTGCTCGTTAGAATTCATTGTCCCTTCGAGCAGACAGTTTCGGTAAACGTTCACGAAAACCTGCGACGTCCTTCCGCCGACGAAATTTATCGCCGCATCTGCGGACCGGGACTGTCCGTGACCAAAATACATCGGCGATCCCGGAAAGGTGTTGTCACCTTTTCGCGTGTTGTACAATAAAACAGAGAAAATACTCATCAACAATGGTGTTTCTAAAGCTTACACATTGTGTCGCGAGAAATTGTATATATTTGACCAATGGCATTATGCGCAATTCGATGAACACGATTTTATCGAAGCGAGTGTTCTGAAAGATGTAAAATCATACTTATAGTAAAAATTATAGTAAATTATAGATTTACTATTTTATGTTGTAATAAATCTGCTAGAAATTAGCTACGATAAATTGCAAATTAAAGCAAAGTGAAATTAAAGATTTCACTGTTTCCTCTAGGCAGTTCTCAATTTTTTCCTCAACCCTTTCAGTGCTAAGATAGAACAACCCCTTCAGTAGTATGATAGAATGAATATCTTTCTTTTACTTTATTTTCCTGTCATTTAAACAGTGTTATTTATACTTACAGAGAGCGAGGAATAAGATACAGCAAAATCGAAGTTCGCTAAAAATCCATGGTTTATAATTATTTGTTTAAGATGCTCCGTCTTCGTCGAGGGTCTTCGAGGTCGGAGACGAGATCGTAGAAATTAGTCGATCGACGAGGTCCGACGAATTTCGTTACAATCGGACGTTCTGCAGGCGGGCCTCTGTGTTTCGCGCGGCACAATGAGTTCGTGAAGTGTCTTTAGTGCACTCGGTAGCGCAGCGTTCAATGGCCGCCGCTCACAAATGCGCAGCGGGGTGTCCGGCACTCTTGAGATTCGCTACTCGATACGCGCGTCGTCCCCCAGACCGGGAAATCGTTGTCGATTATGGTCCGCGGCCGGCAACACCACCGGGATCAATACTTGTTCGGGCCGGGGTACAACTTAATATGTTTATTGCTGTGAGAATGTTACGTTCGGATAGCTGATAGATTTTTATCTGGCGCGGTCGCGAAAAGCGACCGGGGATCCTGCCTCCTCGACCTTTCGACTCCTCGACCCCCCCTGCCCCCCTGTCCTTTTTCCTCGCGGTTAATGGCCCCGGAGGGATCGTCAAAATTTTAGTGGACTTTGTAATGTGGTTCTCTTCAGAAGCAGAGATTTTTATTTTTATAATGGTCGGGTGGATGTAAAATTTATGTCTTATAGACTGTTGATCGAATTGGTTTTGGGTGCATTTTTCTAGTGCATTTTTGGAGGCTAAGGGATTCGGTAATTTTATGAAGGAATTATTGTTTTTTTTTGGAAAGAGGGATGTTTTTTAAGTATAATTTTTTAGAGATTTTAATTTTAATTTTAAATTTAATGCTTGAATAATTTTATAAAGTTGTGATTGTGATAAAATTATATTCTTTAAACTGTATTGATAAAATAAGTTGCAAAATTTACTTGTATTATGTTTGGGGGGGTTAGTGTAATTATAATGACTCTAATAATTTAATTAAGTTGGAATTGTATTATATTAAAATTAATTTTAATTTTAATAATACAATTAATTAATTGCCTATTAAAATTTCAGGTGGAATGTCAGGAATTAACTGGAATCTCAGGAGAGGGGGTTTCATATTTACAGGCGATGAAGCAGAAAGTTTAGAGAGGACGATTGATGTTCCTGTTGTGGATAATTCCGAATTTCGGTGAGCAATTGCAATTTATTAATATATAAAAATACTTTGATGATTTCTTCTAAAGATATTGGGATTACTATCGCTCAATACATTCCTAGGGCACTATTTTGTGGTTTTTAAAAGTGTCCTCGACAGTCCTGCAACCTTATTAGCATTAACATAACCATTTTTATTTTAAGAATTAAACAAATTTAGCAGAGAAAATCTTGCAAGTAAGTACCATACGTAATATGTATGGCATTTGGAAATTTAAAACAGAGCGCATTTGTGACAAGTGGCGTCGCTTGTGGCGGAATTTTAAATTAGAATTAGGGGATCCGTACAGCGCTAAAATATGCAGTGATAAAACGCGCAAACTGTTCGCCAAAATTATCTATGTATGGTAACTATTAGAGTTTAGTTATCTAGCTTAGATGGCGTTTCCATGTTAAATCCATTAAAATTTATAAACAGCGCCAAACCACGTAGCGGCTAAACGCTCAAACTGCTTTACAATATTATCAACAGGTGATAAAACACATTTGTAATTTCGTTTAATTCTTATTATTTTTTATTTACATATGCTTCGAAGATTTATTGGAAACTGTTCTACAAATTATATTTATGGTAATTTATAAAAAGTTCAATCAAGGCACAAGTACTTCAATAATATCAATTTGTAAATAATATTAAAATTACCGATATGGTAGAAAATTAAGAAAATCGATAAGATAGAAATCTACATTACTTACACCGGCAGTGGACGAATATTTTGGACACGTACCGTAGCGCCATCTGATGCTGTCTAAACGATTATCCACAGTCAGTAATTTCGTCTACCAGTTTGAGCATTTTTCCACTACGTGTAATGGCGCTAAATTGAAGTTTTAGTTAATTAAATCGAGATTTCAGTTAATTAAATTGTTATATAAATGTAAGCTAAGCAGACTAAAAACTTATCTTATAAAACGTCAAGCATCATCCCGGATTACATTTATACATTTTATTTAACTACAAATTATATTTCCCATAGAAATATGGGATCTATGAATTATAATGAAAATCCAGGCGATTATTTAATTATTTACAACATCTAGGAAGGAATTAGTAGCTCGAATAGAGAGCGTGACTACATCAATGATCGAACAATTATGTTCCGGTCGACTCCCTCTCGTCTCGTACTCAGCATCGCAGGGCTACAGTTCCATGGATACGCAGACGTTCGAGGACAGCACCGTCGAATCTCAGAATGCAGAATATTTTGACAAACTCGCCGATGAAAGAGACTCGAGTGAAAAAAGATCGGTGATCGATTTCGCAAGAGCTAGAGGCAAAGAGAAGTTCGCGTTGATGATGACGGTAATGGCCGCGGCTCATCGTTTATTAATTACCAACAGCACAATCACGAGAAGATCGCTCTATTACGATCTAAAAAACGAGAGAACTCTAAGCTTGGTACCCGAACAGAGACACGTGGACCTAGCCGTGAACCAGGTGGCAAGAATTTTGAACTGCGCACCTTGGGATCTCAGTAAGTCCTATTTCCTTCATCCCTTATCTTTAATTGCTCGCTCTTTAATTATTCAAAATATTAATTATTCGAAATAAATGTCTCAATGGGTGGTGTATGATCAATCAATATTTCTTCTATTAGTTACACAATTTTTCAAAGTCAATTGCAACTATATGCAATAAACTAAATTATAGAAAACTCACGTGATAGTTAATTGAAAATTATATTTAGAACCAATAGGCAAATCGAAAACAATTTAATGTTAGATAAATATCTTCTAGCTAAAAGAAAACTGCGCTATATTATGCACTATATTATATTAAAAAACAGCATTTTATATATAGCTAATATCCTCTAGCTAAAAGAAAACTGCGCTATATTATGCACTGTATTATATTAAAAAACAGCATTTTACAAATAGCGCTTTTAAACATTTGAAGCTAATAGAGAATTCCACAGAATTTCATTAAATCCTACATTTCGGAAACAATGCTCCCTTATAATTAAAACCGAATGGGAACAGCGCCAGATTTCACTAAATCGTGGATTTTACGAACAAAGTTAGGGCACCGCAGCCGCAGCCTAAACTCCCTGCAATCGTGCATCAGCCACAACAATCCATTAACGAGATGTTTGCTGCATCCTGTGAATTTACGTCGCAACAACCGGAAACAGTCTCGTAATCCTCGGCATTAACAATCAATTGTACAGATCTCCTGCCCACGTCAAAGGGATTAGCAGCCGGCGAATTAACCCTCCGGCTGATCGATAATCGAATTATCGACTGCACCGTGCCGGGAGGCGCCCTTATTCCGCACATCGCGTCGAACTTGATTTCCGCGCGCGCCAAAGCCAAAAGCGTGTTGATCGTCGAGAAGGACTCGGTGTTCCAGAAATTATTGGAGGACGACTGCACCGGATCGTTGAACTGCATTTTGGTCACCGGAAAGGGCTACCCCGATGTGGCCACGAGAATGCTGGTGAAACTGTTGGCCGAGAAAATGGCGCTTCCGGTTTACGCGCTCGTCGACGCGGACCCTTTCGGCGTCGACATCATGTGTGTCTACCGGTAAATCGTTCGAATTGGTTGATCCAACAATTAGACCCTGATGTTCATAGTCGGAGAGATTATGGACATTTTAGTATAATTTTTAGAAATTATTTTAAAACGGAATAACTGACGAAATTTTTTGACGATGTTACACCGCTTTACTAGACAATGAGTTAGAAGATTTGTTGGACCGATAAACAAATTAAAAAATAGTGTTTTTTCAACATTTTTTAAAAACCCGTTTTGTTGATCTCGATTATTTATATGCTTATACGTCAACATATTCGTTAGATATAAAAAATAGAGAAGACCGCGTCTTTTATTATTTTTTATCATTTAGATCAATTGCAATTGTCATAAAATTTTGCTTACTCATCGCCTAGTATTTAGTCTAAAAATTGAAGAACATTCGAATCGTTTGGTAAATATTTAAAATAGTTTCTCCGTTTTTAAAGACTGTAATTAAACGCGTGTAAATGATATTATACAATCGGTCGAACAGAATCGTAAGAATTGACAATGTTTTCAATTAAAAATAGATTCGGATCTGCGAGTTTGTCGAACCAAGAGGAGAGCTTAGCTTGTCCAAACGTGCGCTGGCTCGGTGTTCATCCGTCGGAATTAGTAGGTTTGGGTGTGAACACGATTCCCCTGACCGAATTGGATTTATCCAAATTGAGCGCCATCGAGGGCCG
>CM052157.1:4694211-4723509 GCA_028455555.1 Augochlorella aurata | reverse complement strand
CGAAACTGTTCGAACAATTATGCCGGCGATCGGGATACGGGAGGAAAGTTCGGGGCGACCAAGAAAGGAATCCGTGTACGCCTATAATTCTGCAGCGTTCCGCAATCCGATAAAGCTTGCCAGATTCCCTGGCCCGTGCCCGCGATATCTCTCTGTGAAACCGACCCCCGCATCCGCGAGCCAATAAACGTTACGTTATCTCGCGAAAATTTTCTGCCCCCTTTCCCAGCCGGCCATCAATGGGATCCAGCGGAAAGAAACATTGCTCCCGCTTGGCTCCCGCTTATCGACTCTCGTTGCCACCCTCTTCGAGCTGTCCGTGCTTGTCGCCGACTATGCCGGGCTAGGGCGATCCACTCTGACAGACTGTCGTCACGATAACTTGGCCGAGATTGCACAGTTTCCGGTTAAAATGTAATTCACGGTTTAGCTGGCGATCTTTATGCAACGCGACGTTTGTCGAGGTCTCTTCTACATCGATTCTTTTTTTAAATGGTTTTCTAAGTTGACTGTAACGTTGTTAGATTGTTTTTTGTAGTTTTATGTGTTGGATAGTTTATATTTTTTAATTAAGCTTGTAAAATGATTCGTGGAAATGGCTAGCGAGAATAATTAACATGGTTGAGAAAAATGCTTTGCATATTTAATTGACGATAAATAATTGGCACAGATAAATTAGCTGGAATTGTTGGTAGATACAGTCGGAAAGTGGTTAAATTACCGGTAAAAATATTTGTGAAAAATTAAAATTGTAAAAATGGTACTATGTTGATATTATTAGTAGAAGTGATTGGTAAGTGTTGGTAAAAATGGCAAATAAAAACGATTAGTAAAGATGATTAGTACAAATGTTTAATAAAAAGGCTAAGTAAAAATGATTAATAAAAATAATTGACAGAAATAGTTATCAGAAAAGATATCTACGAACAAATGGTAGACATATTTGGTAAAAGCGGTCGGTAAAAATGGTAGAAAAAATGGTTGGCAGCGGTGGTTGCAAAGCCGCAAAAGTAATCCGACCTTCGAGAATGCAAAATGATTTCAAAGCTGCAAATAGGAATAGCGTTGGAAAGGTGAGCTGGTATTTCGTTCGGAACAATGTTCTCCGTGTCGGAGCGAATCCTCGACTGGATCTAAAAATGGGAATCTTAAATTGCAGCACTGTGCTCCGTTGAAGTGTTAATATTTGCAGCCGTAGAGTAAACTTCCTGCGACTGGTTCGAAGAGTACTTGTTGTTATTGGCGTAAGGGGAAGTCTGAAGAAGGCTCGTTGTAACCGACAGAGATAGAGAGAGAGATAGATAGAGGGAGAGAGAGAGAGAGAGAGCGGAATGCTCGAGTAACACTTGAGATAACAACGATTGCTAGTTTCAGATTTAGTAATATAGCGAACCTTGTACTAGACTGATACACTCGCGGCTCGCCGGATTATACGTATCGCGCCGCCGGAATATTTTCTATCTCCTTGAACCGCTGACGCGATTAGCTATATGTGTACCGTGGAGTATGCACGTGTGCCGTGATATTGCGTAACTTCTCTATCGTGTTAATAATTGCTGGGATGTCTGACCAATTACCAGCACGCTCGACGTAATATTAATTATTCTCGTAATAGAGTCGTGGATTCGTCTGCGAGCATTTTTATTTTCAGTTTAAGTGGCTGCTGCTCTATTTAATTAATCCCTCCCAAATCGTGTCATACATGATCTAACTAACTAACATGATCAACACTGATATCAACAACTAGTTTGCCTCATCTTATAACAATGACAAAATTGTAATTTTTATTCTAATATACATTTCGGTCTAAAAATGTGTTCAATCATTGTAAAAGCATCTTTTAACCGCGGTGGTACCGTTCCAACGTCAATATTTAAACATTCGAGTAAAGGTTGCATGAAACATAAACCATCTGTCCGATGCAGCAATTTATCAGGAATTAACCACGGGAATAACTGCAAAAATGTTTTCAGAACATTGCAAACTAATATTAACGTTATTATTGTTTAAATATCGCTTCTGTCGTATCCTTTGCTTTATTATCTCTTCTCTTCCTTCTTTAAAATAATATTGTCATATTATCTCAGCACATCGGATAAATAATACCGTCTTTATTATTACAAACTTTGTAATACATCGTACGAAGCGCTTTATAATTATTCGGTTGAGCAGGATTTTTCCAAAATGAAATTCGCTGGAGAAGTTGGCGGTCTCGAGATTCGATGGAGCGATGGATCGAAGCGCAGGGGGGTCGGCGACTCGAGGATAAGACCCAAGAGCCGCGGTTATCGAAAATTGTTGATATTCTGGGCTTATTAGCCGCGGGTTGCTTGAACCGCCGCAATATCAAGTGGACGTGGGTGGAGTGAATGGGCCGGGCATCTGGTTATTGCCAAATGTTCCCGCGAGCGAGAGAATTGAGCAATAGTGCCGAGGCAAGAATCTGCGGAGGTCCGCGCTGGCAGCGTTTCGCGAGTCCGCAGGTGCGCGACGACGGGACCACCTACAAAGTCGCCGCTTCTAATAAAGCCGCGGGTAAAATTAAGAAACGGAAATAGCCCGGAGCGAGAACCGCCGTCAAGCTTCCCGTCAAACAAATTCTATTTAGTTCAATGAGGCTGCAGCTAGCCGATCGTTGGGAGACGAGGTTGGGAAAAACATGGCGAGAGGCCCGGAATAAAATAGATTCTAATGGCCGGCGAGTTACCCACCAAGCGTGACCGATCGTTTTGCTAACTAGAATCAAAGTAACAATAATCGATGACAATCTTGCTCTTTGTATTAGATCGGGGCATATCGCATTTTTAAATAAAATGAATCTAGTAAAGTTTACGTCAAAATGACGAGTCACTAATTTTCGACTATTAGTCAGATTGTAAAGGTGCATTTATGAGTTATTTATGCGGAGTTCAAGATCAGAATAAATGTCTTGCAATTTTTATAAACAAATATAAAACAGCTGTAGGCAATTGTACGTGATAAAAATCCGTCAATTCTCGCGCACCAGCACAATAGATGTAATAACAAGATCTCGAGCCTCGCCCTTTATCCTCGTTTCCTCTATTTTCGCTCTTGGTCCGTTTTATTTTATAGTTAGAGTACTATTTATTATTATTCTTCATAGTCGATTAAATAAAGTGCAGGCTGTACTAATTTTAGTCCGGAGTTTTAATAAGACCGGTCGATGATAGAGTAAATAAATAAAGTTTGATCCGTATTCGATCGAAGATCGACGAAATAAGCTCCTCTTTAATTATATCGAATATTGTACGTTCAAAATATAAAATCACGAATTCAAAGAATTTAAGAACACACTGTGCTCGTTTCACCGAAATCAGTAAAGGCGGAAAAAGCTATAGAAAATCTCGATATAAAATAAACCAGTCTAATTGTGAACGAAACACTCTTAGTTCAGTGAAAGAATAGATCGATGTCCAAAAATCAAACAGAGCATGAATCAAGAACAGCTTCGTGAAAGACTTGTCCGTCTCTTGAGAAAATGTTGGAAGCGGTCCATTCGTAAGGTCTAAAGGGCGCGATAAGAAGAACGAGGTAGAGGCGTGTGAAAATTCGTTGGAGAAAAGCGTGACGTTATAGAAAGTTTCTTATCTTCTGACAAATTGAGCGGCGTATTGGCCATGGCTGCTCGTCGGCGTCGGACTCCTTAAATAGCACACGATCAACGAGCGGTTCCCCCGATGAGAATCACTGGTCGCACGGAACACTTCATTCTGACACGCTTAGGACACTTGTTTCGGCGACGATCAGCGTTATGTTCACGGGTCGCTCGCCGATCGAACGAGCATAATCCTTCGTCATCGAGGAACGAGGCTCGACTGAGAGGAATCTTTCTGCCAGACTTTCTGGCTCATTGCCCTCCACACCTCAGTGTTCTCTTTGTCCCTCGCCCGTGCCTCTCTTAACGTGTTAGAAATTATATACCCGCAAGCCCCGGCTCGTGTATTGTAAATCGTTTACAGTGCCGTCTCGGCTTCGCGCCGAGCGCGCAGGCCCGGCCACATAAATTCATCGCCAATTAACGGCCGCGTGTCGCCGCTCCAATTATAATGTGCCCGCGGACCTCGCGAAAAATGTCGATACCCGCCTGTCCCTCTGTCCGATCCAAAGGGACCGACGTCACACGATCCCGCAGGTAATAATGGAGCGGCTACGCTCGCGGCGGTTTTTCCTTGCGGGCTTGCTAGGGGCTGGGAGGGTGAGATGTCCATATTTACGATGTTCCAATTGTTGGTATTGGGTCTGATGTCGCAAGGCAACGGGTTAAGAAGCTGTAGAGAAATGTTGAGACACGTATCTGATTAAACAATGAAAGAATAAATAAAAGCTCCCTCGTTGATGGCCAAACTCGAGCAATAAAAAGATTGCAAGGTGATTTTCAACGGAGATTTATAATCCTAAATTGACACTAACACTCTTAACACTAAGCCCACGAGGTCTAAAAGCGATCAATAAAAAGTGCAAGAATTACAAGATAGATTTCACTCGAATTTTTCTCAATTTTTATGTATTTCTGAATAAAGAAACATGCTCAACAATTTCTAATGGAAGCAGCTTTATAACTTCAATAATTATGAAATAAAAATTCTGAATCCGGTCATTTAACCGCCGCTGGAAGATTTAGTGTTTAATCTACTTGTTTAATAGTAATGATAAATAATTTTGCAAGTATCAGGGCCATTTTCCTGATCGGATTCAATCGACCCACTCCATGCAACCCCTTCCAAGAGTCGAAATGAGGGAGCCGAGGTTCTAAAAATTCAGCATCGCGTTTAGAACGACCGCTCCTCTCGCCAGCGATTTCCAGGGCCGCGATCTCAATTTTTGGGAAGAATGCTGACTCCTCGAGTCGAGATCAGCACCGTTCAGCCCCGAAGACAATGCCGAACTGACGTGCTCGCAGCTGGCTGAAAAAGGCCATCCCGTTTTCCCGTTTCCCTGTTCCCGGATGAGGAAGGGCGAGTTCAAAGGGACGGCACATGCCGATTCGGCTGTGGGTCGAGTCCTTCAGGGGTTGGACAACGGTCGACGCTTCGAGGGGTCGATAATCGATGTTTCTGTCGCTGAGGTACAAGTGGCGGAACGATGTTTGTAATTTTTTAAAATGTTTTCCGAGGATTTTAGACTAGATTCGACTAGGTTCGACTAAGTTCGACTAGGTTCGAGTAGGTTCGACTAGGTTTTATACGCAAAAATTTTAACAATTCGTCGCTAAAATCTTCAATGTCGCTGTGACTTTTTTGTAATCGAGATCTCTTATTTCTCTTGTATAATAAAATATCAAAGAAAAATACGGTTGATGCATATGTGCAATGCCTCAAGGTTAAATAATAAAAAACAAGAGCACAAGTAAAAATTATTTATCGCACAGAACATAACCAGAAATCACACTCCTTTGTACACGAAACACCTCCTCGCAATTGACTTAGAAAGCTTTAATCCTGCACGAATCCCCATCAAGGACGAGATCCTTCAGAGTTCGCCTTGTCTCGCAGTTATCCGAGGGCGGATCTAACTTAGCATCGTTGTCGAGCATTTTTCCGCGTCCAGGTCAAACGGGTCCCCGGTCTCCGGGGATTTTGATGCACCCAGTTTCCAGCCAGTTGCTATCTGTCCCAATTACCCGAGGGTTCGATTATCGTGCCGGACTTGCCGGAGACTCCTCATCAGCAGGGTCCGGAGATAACACCCGGAACGGACAATGAAACGGTCCGGCAAACCGGACGGTGTTGCCTTTGCGGTGGCGCTGCCCGCAGAGCTTGTACCGGACTTCGGCCGTCTCAAAGGAACCGCACACACGTACAATCGCAACTTCGAGCTCCTCATCCCATTCCGTAGGGGGATGATCAAGTTATTCCGCGTTCGCGTGCGCACCGACGGTTCCACTCGGTCCACTTTCCGGCGAGTTCTGCCCTGTCGTCTTCAGGAAAGTTTCGCAGCTTCGCTGTTGGGGGACGCCAGTTGATTCGACGGCGAGGGCGGTAAGCCGCGGACAGCTTGTCGGATCGGGCTGCGCTGCTTTTACTAGATAATTGAATGTAATCAGCCTGTTGTGACCTCGTTGTTTGGCAAACATGCCGGCCGGGATTAAGCCGGAATCAGCGGGACCGATGATCGCTCCATGCGAAGGTAATTGGGGAGCCTGGACTTTCGGGCGAATTCGTGAAGAATCGGACACGCTGCGGCTAGTTCGTATCTCTGTTCAAACAGTTTCAAACGTCTTCGAACACGTGTGCTCGTGAGACAGTTCGATTTGTGGAACCACAGTTAGGAGATTTAATATTATTTCTTTCTTCGAGATGGTCAACTGTGCTGAGATATTGTCAAACGCCTTCAAACATACTTCCTTTTACCATATCTTACATAGTCAAACGTAGGGAGGCATTAGTATAAAGTATAAATCGAATCAGTGTCACAGAGTACTTAGGAAGCTGTTCTTTAGGGGTTTCGGATCTGGTCAAACATTCTCAGACGACTTCAAACACATTTTGGGAGGAAATATTTCGGTACAGTAGAGCGTGGAACATCCTTTGCGGGCTTATTCTTTTGAGTTGAATGTAATTAAATCATAATTACGTTTCTCAAACGTGGTCGAACGTGGTCGAACATGGCCAAACGTTAAACCTCGTTCACTAGCTGCAGTCTCAATCCACGAAAATCGTATTTAACCGTTTTAGATACATTGTTGAAATAATGTAACATGAAAATAATATGACAATACAATAAAATAATAAAATAATATAATAATAATAATAATGTATTAATATAAGAAATAAAAAATCTTGTTACGTTTTTAATCTATCCTAGTCTCAGTAACATGCAAAGATAAATCAAACCTCGTTTATTGCTCGAAGATATCAGTGTTTTCTCTCGCTCCCGTAAAATAACGAAAAATAACATTGCTTTCTACGAACACTTCTCAGCTCTCCATCGTACACTTTTCCTTCGAAACGTTGCTCGGCTCCCATTTCCACGGTTTGCGAAGCATTCGGCGATTCGCGCGCTCGAAAGCTCGGAATTCTCATTATAGCGGAGCGAAAGGCCGGTCGGGAAGAGGGAGAGGGGGGTCCTGCGATGAACGCGGAACGATCGCAAAGGACGAAACGCGGGCGCAGTTTTCGCGAGATTGCATCGGCACCGGTGTTAATGGATCGCCGGCGCGACAACAGCGATCGCAGTCGTTAAAGGCGTCGTCGTCGCGCGCGAATCGCCACGCTGCCGACACCCTGGACCGGCTGGAAAGCTCCCAGCTGTCAGCCCCGACCAATTAGGCGAGCCCGAGCTCTGTTTTTCCCGCCTTCCAGCCTGTCGCCGAAAGGATTTCCCTGTCGATCCTTCTGTCCGGCTCGGCGCGTCGCTAAATTGCACCGGTCTACGAGATTCAGGCGAGATTCAGGCGAGATTCGGTCGAGATTCAGTCGAGATTAAGTCGAAATATTATATCGATGCCGACGATGTTTTTTCTCTGATCCTGCAGATAGCGATTAGAGTCTATGGAGATTGTTTGATGGATTATTATTTAACCTCTTGCACTATAATAACGAGTCAGACTCGTGATAAAAATCTTGTGGAAGACCTACTAAATATGAATATTATCTATTGCTACTAAATCGAAGTGAAATTTAATTCTTCCGTTATCAAAGTCTAGAAATGAATGCATATAAAGACAACAGAAGAAACTAACACTGTCTGGCCCTATTAGGGAAGTTATTAAGGACGAGTAACCAACACTATGGAAGGAATAGCAGACTCATTTAAGCAGTTTGGTAATGTTACTATACTGCTGTCAACTCGTCGAGTTAATATTAGAAACTAAACGTTATTATCGCCCCTTCCACCAACCGGTGAATTTTCTGCGCAAAGATGCGCGGTCTGCTGACAAATCCGCAGCTCGGATCCACTTAAAACTCGCTTCGCATCGAACAGCTGAAAACGGCGAAACGATCCGAACACCGGCGCCGAAACGAAACAAATCGCTCCCGTTCCATGTTATTCCGTGTCACGGAGCCGCGGCTGCCATGAATGCAGAAAAGACCGGGCACGATAAACAGCACGCCGATGCCTTCCGAGGAATCGCTGCCCCGGTTTTATGCGGGTTCCGGACGGCGCATACGTAACGGGTAAAACAATTTCGATCCCGGAAACCGATGAAAATTATTTGACCGTCGAGTTCCTCCCGGTTATGACTACAGTTTGCGGGGTAGAAACTGCAGTTACATTGCAGCCCTGGCGGCGGTGACGGGCGAGCGAGAGAGAGAGAGAGCGAGAGAGAGAGAGAGAGAGAGAGGAAGGGAGGGAGAGAGACGGAGCAAAAAGGAGGGGTTTCATGAATAAATCTGCATGGGAACCTGAAAATTTACGGGGACAGGTCTCGCAACATTGTCGCCACGGTATGTAAATATTATCCAAACACGCACAGTTGGATTCCGGCAGTCGGTGTAAATTTAGACTTTCACGCCGCATCGAAGGCCTCAGGTTCTATCGATCGCCGGGAATCCGCTTGTTCCCATGCCCTCGCCGCCGTTCTATGGGATATCTGCTCGCGTACAGACCACCACAGAGAAGCCTGGACGAGGTATCTAGGAGAGTTCAGTTATAAATAATACGGCAGCCGAGGCACACGCAGCCGTCGTCGGTGACATTCTACGCTGCTCGAACTATTTCCAAACTTCGGCCGAGACCTCCCAGCAATTCTCGGAACGTCGGCTCGTTAATGACCATTCACGTTCGCCGACAGTAATGCCGTTTCGACGATACTCGAATGATAGATGGACGCCATTTTATCCGGCTGTCGCGCGAGTTCGAGGGTGAATTTTCAGCGGCGCGTGCGGCAGACGCGCTCTCATGAATGAACATCGCCGGTGAAGGTCACCCACGTTCTAGCTGCACGGCTATATTTAAACCGGGTGCCATTTTCCTTCGCGCGGAAATTCGACGCGGATCAAGCGAGTCCTAAATGCTTCGCCATTGATCGCCGCGGCTTGGGTGACGCGCGATGGTTGCTGGCGGTGTTTGGCTCGCGTGGAAGATTTTTGACAGGTTTTTGGGGATAAATAATATGATATTGTTAATACCTATTAATAGTAGACGGAGATTGTAGGAGCGCTAGAAAATGTTTACAAGTTGCAGCAATTACCAATTTGCAAGTTTGGAATGAAGATCTATATATTTGTAGATCCAGTGAAACTTTTGATTATGAAGTCCATTAATGGCAAAAATGAATAGAAATAAAATAAAAAACTGCAGGAGGGTGAATTTGAAAACTATTTCTGAAATTGCATCAATCCAACAAGACCATTTACAATCTAACCTTGACATAATAACCTTGACACAAATGGGTAAAATAGAAAATTGTAAAATATATCTAAAAACAATTTCCATTTCAACGATAACATTTTCATAAAGCTCTGAACCATAAATTGCGAGATAATTCACAGGGATTGGATTTCCAAGTTCGGCTTGAGAAAATAATTCCAAATGACAGAGAGCAAGATCCATACAGTTCGTTCAGACTAGTAGATTTTTAAGCAGACTTTCGGCTCGCTAAATATCAGGTAGACAAGAACGAGTGCCCCTGTGATCGATTAATAAGTGCTGATTGGCTGTTAGTCAACCGTGTCACGAGCGCGGGCCGCCACATACTGCGCGTTCAGCGATTAAGTAGTATATGCCCGCAAGAGTCAGCCGTGACGTATCACTGTATTTAATTTGTATGCCATGAATTATTCAGGCGCATTTTAATATCGATTTTGTAGACCGCATCGCCCGAGCCATAATGTATCTATTCCATGATTTAGCCATTCCATCATTTAATTATTCCATAACCTAACAAAGCCCGCACCGAGTTATGGCGAATCGCGAGACGGTAATTGTGGACGTTGAAATTCGCAGAATTCGCGTGTCAGCAGTTTGCATGGAAATATCGCTGACTCGAAGATTGGTAGAATCTTTAATACGAAGTCGCTCCTAAGCGATACTTATTCGCCGATTCTCCCGGCTATCTTCGTCCACTCGAGCAACTTCTTATTGCTCCGAATTTCCATCGCGGATGCAATCAACGGGTGAAAACCCGGCGCAAGAATCCCCGAAGAATCCAGGCCGCGGCGAACAGTATTCGGCTCTCCCGGTGAATTATACCTCGGAGGAAATCGGCTCTGCGAGTTATCTGCTGCTCGCACTGCTCCGCCGCCTTTAAACGCATCTGTCCCTCATCTCGAGATGGCGCGACCATGGCTCTTCGTGAACTAACCACGGGATCGGGCTCGATATGCGCACCTGCCCGGCAACCAATTAATCCGCTATACAACCGACCGCCGAGCTCGCTGCTCGTTTTTCAATCTCTCTTATCTTCGCCAGCCCGCTTTTCTTAGGGAAGAGCGCATTCTCTCTGTTAACATTCGATAAAAGGCTCCGAAGTTTCGAGGCTGCTGGAAATAAAAATGCCGGATCGTGCAAAGTTTGATGAAGCAGAGTTCGACGACCTCAACTTTCCTCATTTTCTTAAGCCTGCTTTTGTTTTTAATTTTATTCCACCCTTTCGAAGTTTCGTCATTTTTGAGCGCAGCTCGCGAAGATGAGTTATTCTGTTGGGCCCGGAAATTTGGAGACTCTTGCGGACGTAGCTTAAAGAAGAAAGATGGATTCAAGAAATAACGCATGTATTTCTTGTATGTTCAAACAGCTAAGATTCTAATATTATATTTCAAGAATCAAATATATTATTAATATATTTTATAGAACGTATTGCACGTCTTCGCTTATACCGTATATTCTAACACTAAATTTACCATGCCAGACGAGATAATCTACTGCATATTTTTCATTTAAAAATTATTAAAATCATAAAGATTATTTCGTAGGAGATGATGATATAAATTCCCGAATTCGAGTGTAATTTATAATCGAAATTTCGCAGTTTCGTCGCTCTTATACAGAAGTTTTCAAGTTCTCTGGATTTAGTATTAACAATTACGCGCGTCTGATCTCCTACTTAGGAACAGCAACGAGAGAAATTAAAAGAGAAGTACCTCCCTCGTCCTACTGATATTCCAATGAATATTTAGTTATTTGATCCCGGCAGTCGGAAAATGTTCAATACTCCCGTTAATAATCTCTTGCTCGGATTTCCATGGAGTTTATTTTATTCGGGATGGCAAAGGCGCACTCCCGATCGACTTTGCGGACTTCCAGCTCGATTCCTCGCCGGTCCTTTGCATAATTAACTTTCTCGGGGTGTCGTATCCCGGCGACGCAGCGTTCAGTCGCGACATCGGCCATCCGAGGCCCTTATTCAGTCGATTCTCGCGCGGCCAGGCGTCGAGTGCTGTGAAAACAAAGGGAGCCGAGCTAAGGAGTCCCGGCATAATGAATCCCCGGCCCTCCAGTCCATTCTGATTCGTGTACTCGGCCCGCTGCCTTGCAATTAGCGCTCCTTTCTCTCCGTTCACTTTCTTAAACCGTTCGCAAACCCTTTCTCCTTTTTTCGGCCACGACTCGTCGCGTAGTCGCTGCTCGGAACCGTCTCGCAATTTGCAACGCTAATTAATCGATAGCTTCGGGGATCGCTCGAATTAGATGAATTGAATATCGTCCAGCGATTCCTCGAAAATCCTCGGCCTTCGATAAATTTCTAATATAAATTTTTATTGTTCTCCAAGTTATTTTTGTTAACGCTTCGTCGACAGTGCTCTAATTTAAGAATTTTAAAGAAAGGCCTTTTTTAAAATTAGGGGCAATATTTGTTGAATATTTGATAAGGTATTGAATTAGAATAGCACTTCTTCATAATTGTAGAAATTGAAAGAAGGGTTAATATGAACTAAAATTTATTTTAAAAAATTGTAATTGGATACTAAATAAATTTCTTTATAAAATTGTTTAGGAACAGGCAATTTTCAATTAATTGGCATGAATTAAAGATATATACTAGCTGGAACTAGAATAAAATTCGATGAGGGTTTATTTAATTGGTTTTAGAATTGGCAGCAATGCAAATTGAATATTCTATAACCAAATGAATTAGAATACAATGTTTATAAAGTTTGATAAATTCGTTCCATGCAATTTTTCTATTCTACCTGTTAACTCGATATAATTGTCACGTTTTAACCCCTTGCAGTCGAGCGACGACTCTAAATAATTATAATATCAAATTTACTTATATTCAAAAAATTGTTAAGATCTGTCAATTGTTGTCCGAGTCGCAAAATTCAATTCCATAATGTATAAAACACTGCATGTTATACAAAATGGAAACACTATAAGTCTGAACAAATATTTTGGATTTCCAGTTAAAATAACTCCGACTGAAAAGGGTTGAATCCTTTTATCAGGGGATTTTCAACAGTGGATAAGAAACCGGCTAACACAGTTCGCATCTGGAACTTCCACGCGGATCGCATAATTAGAAGCGGAAGTTAACAGCCGGGTTAATATCCCGATAGAATTTGATCTCGCTGAAAGAGAACGCGCTGGCGGAAGGACAGCTCGGCTAGCCTGTACGTCCACGCTCGTTTGCATTAATTGTTTCGTTAATTCGGACATCGTTGCTTGAACAGACCACTCTGACGTCGTTCAAAAGAGGTAACGGGTCTTTCTTTCAGCCGGAGAAACGATTCTAAACTGGAGCCAGATCCCCGCGAACAAAGGCCGGCTAATGAAACCCGGAAAAAGATGTGTGCACTTCTCTCCTCGCGCGACGAGCAACTTTCCAGTTTAAAGTGTTTCGCGACGAGACAATGGGAATTCGCCGACTTAATTCGCGCGCGTAATTCCCGTGTTCCCTCGCGCGCGTCGTTGCCCAGTTCTGCTGTTTTCCTCGGCTGTTGTCATTGAAACTAGCAGTCCGCACTCGGGATCCTCTCCGAGCCGCTCGGCGTCAGAGCATGTAATTCGTTTGCCTTCGCGAGCGACGAATTTGTGTGCTTTTTGAAAAATTGTTCCGACGCCGATTTTTCTTCCGATTAATTCACGCCTATTGGAGCTTTCGTTGTTCTTTTTCAGGATTTATTTTTCCTAGCTTCAAAGGTTGTTAGTCGCGGGCTCTCTAAACTTTTTGGCTCTCATATTTTCAAGCTCCGCGATTTTTAAGCTTTCGGAATTTGAAGCAAATTTTTGTCCTCTTTTCGGCTGTTCGAATTTTTTAGCTCCTCCAGTTTTTAGTTTATTCAAATTTCCTAGCTTTTTGGCTCTCGAAATTTTCAGCCTCGCGTTTTTAAGCTCTCGATTTGTCAAGCATTACGAACATTAAGCCCACGAATTTTTAAGCCAGCGAATATTCAAGCTTTACAAGTTTTGTCATGTTTTTGCGCTTTTTAAATGGACAGATTTAGCTCGTGAATTTTAAGCTCTCTCATTTTTAAGCTGTCCGAACGTTGCAACTTGCGAATTTGCTAGCTCCGAAATTTTAAGCTTTCGAATCTTCTGATACAATTTTTCTAGTTCAAAGTGCCTTCGAATTATTAATTTTGAAATTTTAGTTATAATTTTCATATGTTCCTAACAACGTTATTAACGTGCACGAGTCCTAAGCATCTTGCATGTCGCAATATCGCCATTGGCGCGGCGTGAACGCGTGTGCCTGACAGTAACGCCCCTACTCGCGTCACGCGGCCGCGATTTATGTAAGCGTCAGTCGCGGCGCGACCGCAACACTGAAATTCTGCCAGTCGGTATCACTGATCCATAACCGTTAGTCTCGTTTCTAGATTAGTACTCTTCACACTAGCATGCGTTACAGTCGTGTAAAATTGTTTCGGTCGCCGTGTGATCCACGTATGTACATCAATTACCCCCTGCGGGAACGAACAGGAACGGTGCGTGAGGTGCATCGTGTGCGTAAACTCGTTCGTGCGAGGGTCCCATCGAACGAAAACGAAATAAACCACCTGCTACATCACGGCCCACATCGATCTAGGTAGACATAAGTAGTGCGAACCAGAATCGCACAAAATCGAGACTATCGACTATTATTCGAGACTATCGCATAAATATCCAATCCAACAATTTAATAAAAATTTATTTCGCTGAAAATTTATTGTATTCAATATTATTTATTATAATCAATATTATTTATTATACTCAATATTATTTATTATAACCAATATTATTTATTATGCTCAATATTATTTATTATCTTCAATTCATTCGAGTAAAATTTTATTCGAATAAGAATCTTCCATATTCCTTTCTATAAATAATTATTCGAATCAATATATGATGTATATCACACAATTTATTAATAAAATATTCGAGTAAAGAGAACAAATTCGGACAATTAGATAAATATTTATTCGACCTACCCTGTTCCAAACACATTTCCAAAATACAAGTTCGCAACGTCCATCTCGCGAAAGCATTTCGAGACGCCGCTCGGCAATTTATATCTCGGAATCCAAAGGTCCGATCCAGCCGCGACTTTTCCCGCCCTAATCCGTGAAGTATGCCGTAGAATCTGGCACATTCTAATCCGGCGAGTCTCGGCCGAACAGCCAGATCCATTTCATTTTCGTCGGAGGGTAACCCTCGCCGCTGTGCACGGTACAGTGATCCGATAACGGAAAGAAGGGTGGGTAAGTAAAAACGAGGATCGGAGTCGAACGGGTTCGAGGATGGGGGTGAAGTGGGGCACACAACAGACTCATGCTTCGAAACCTGATAGAAAACCCGGGCCAGAGGTCCAGGTCAACGAACGATCTCGACGCGGCGCGACGCGACGTTCGAGAGTTTATTTGGGAGCACGCAGGACGCCGGTCCTCTGCTGGAGCGATTTACCTCTTTTACCTGGGCTGACTTTGAACGGGGATCGGCGACCTGGACGGTCTCGTCGGGAGGCAGCCGCCAAGAGTTCCTCTCGATGTTGACGCTGGCGTTCATAGCGGTCTCCTCCTCCGCCTCCCGTGTCCTTCGTCGTTCCTAACAGCTTCGTCCTTGCGCTAGTACTTCCCCGAGGTCCCCAGGGTAACCCCCGGGCCACTCCTGGGGCCGAGGTCCAACACCAGCAATCCACAGTTCCTCACCTGCAACAAACGCCCGGGTTGGTTAATTAATCAACTCCGTCGGGTGCAATTACTCGCGTCGAAAGAAATGTTGTTCCATTGTTCGCCGATCTCTTTCTCCGCTATTTTACTCTCTTGTGCGTTGTACGCTTCATATATTATTTAGAAATGTGGTCTCCGTATGTTGGATAGGTGTACTATTAATTTATTTTTGATTTCTACAGAAATACCTCCATTGATATATACTTATAAATATGTTCTGTATTTAATAAATATATTTGTGGGTATATGGACAAATAGTTCAACAAATATGTTATAGATTTGATAAATATATCCTATATTTGACAATCATATTTATACATATGTTCTATATTTGACAATCATATTTATACATATGTTCTATATTTGACAATCATATTTATACATATGTTATATATTTGACAATCATATTTATACATATGTTATATATTTGGTAAATATATTTATAAATATATTCTGTATTTAATAAAGTATAGAATATATTGACAAAATAAATTGATAAAATGCATTGTAAAATATATCCTACATTTGATGAATATATCCATCTTCATATTTTTATAACAAATATAATCTCCCAACACATATATCTCTATTGTTCATCCGTAATTGAAATCCTCTTTATTGTCAATTCAATCGCAATCCCCGCGATCGCATCACCCTTCCAAAATCACTTTTTCGTGTCCGGTTTATTCATTGGCCGAGCCAAAGGTATCGCGGCTCGGTTCTCATTGTCAAAGGACAAAAGCCAGGTAATCAATGGTGGAATGAATAGCAGGGCGAACGGTATTTCGTCGACGATTAAATAAACGAGACAAAAAGGGTCGGACTTTTGCCAATTAGCGAGCAATCGGCGGAAGAATCAGGAAACTGTTTCCGAAGAGTTAAACGTTCGAAGACTTGGACGGTGGGAAGAAAAGAGAGAGAGAGAGAGAGAGAGAGAGAGAGAGAGTAGAAGCGAGCCAAAGAATAACAGACATCGGTGAAAATTCAATCTGACTTCCCGAACCGGCAAGTTAAACACGGCAATGAGGAATCGGAGTCTGGAAGGAACGTTATTGTTCTGATAGCAGGTGAGCTGGTCGAAGCGGTCCCCTCCACTACGTAGACCGATTAATATTGATTTTTGATTAGAGCTCCATCCGCGGGGAAAAAGGTTAAGGACGGTTCTCGGCGAAATATCATGGCAAGTTGCTCGTTTCTTTTACTTTCTCCGGTCTCGTTACACTGTAACACTAGTTTCTCTCGCTTTTTTTAATTCTCGGCGATGAGCCACTGATTTTATCCTAAATCGTCCGCGTTCATTATAAACATCCCACGTATCTTCTCGTTATTCTAATATGTGTAAAATAATCGACAAATGTGGAAATTTGCAAGGAGATCCTTAAGCCAATTACAAAACGTGCTCGAGTTCTCGATGCAAAGAAACAATGGATCTTCGGAGAAGTTAGTACAACGAGCCGCGAATTTGTTATAAAAATGTTGGGAAAGTTGGCAGAATGGATGAAAAATTTGCAGCGAGTTCAACTAACATTTGATCTGCATCG
This sequence comes from Augochlorella aurata, assembly GCA_028455555.1. Lineage (NCBI taxonomy): Eukaryota > Metazoa > Arthropoda > Insecta > Hymenoptera > Halictidae > Augochlorella > Augochlorella aurata. The sequence continues at coordinate 4,706,912 of CM052157.1, read as the reverse complement.
CGAGTGCATCACGATAAAGAGATCATTCTTACACGACGATTTACGAGTCGGACACTCTGCTTCTATCTTTAGACTGGGTCGATGCAATTTGCAAACGAGAAATTTCTCGCCCGCGCGCGAACGATTAAATTTCCAGAATCGACCAATTTCACGCGAACCGTGAAAACGTCTGGATGCGTTGACAAATTGCCAAGCGGTTGAAAAATAAAAGCTCGATCGCGCAATTATGATTGATGACCGCCCCGTTCGAGGCGGCAGACTTTCCGAAGTAATTTCCAAGTGGGAGCGATACAAATTCGCGGAGCTCCGTAAGTCGGCGGATCGACGGGGATCCGTTGAATAATTCGTCAGCGAAACAAACGATCGGCTGCGGGTCGCCACGCGAAAATATTTGTCGTTCCGGCGATGCCGATTCCCAGTTTCCGCCGCCGCCGCCGCGGTAAAGACGAGCAGATCGCGCGAGCGATCCCCGCGACGCTGGAACAAAGGATAATTACGAATTCCACGGGGAATTAAACCTGAATAAGGGATTACACCCGCTCAGGTTGTCAGTCTTCCCCTATGAATAATTTAATTAAAGTCGAAATTTGCCGGCGGGAGGCCGCCCGCCGCGCCATTAGTTTATTTTCGATTTAAATTTCAAATCGCGGCCACAGAGGCCCGCGCCGCGCGGACATGCAAATCCAAAATGCATATGAAGCAGTGCATCGTCCGTCAGGGACCGAGCTAAGGGGACGAATTACGGGACAATTAACAGGCCGTATCGATTTACATTCCAATTTCTTCTGTGTCCGGCCGTCGACGTTACCCAGAACGCTGACCGTTAAAGGAACCTGCTCCGGCGGCCAACGTAATTGTTCCACAGCTATTGCACCAAAATATGCCAGCTTGTAGGCTTCGAAAGACATTTTTGTTCAAATAGTTTAGGTTACTTTAATATGCCTTTCATGATTTCAATGAAAATAATAATGTTTTAGATAACTTTATCTGGTCTTTCATTATTTTAATTTATTATTGCGTTGCGGCAGACAGTAGTTTTGGGATAATTTTAGGGCAGCTTTGAGGTACATTTTGGGTTCTTTTGGAACAGATTTAGGGCAGCTTTGGGGTTCTGTTGGGGTACTTTCGGAATAGTTTTAGGTCAGACTTATCGCCTATTTGCCAAGGGGCGTGGCCTATTGGCCAGTGGGCGTGGCCTAAAGATTCTCTAAATAACGGTTCATGAAAAATTTCTTCTCAGCCAAATTCTATTAAAATATCTTTGATCGTCTTTGATCTTTGATTCTATTTTATTAACCATTATAATCAATATTATAATAACCATTATAACCATAACAACCATAACAACCATAATAACCATGATAATTTTTCTACCAATCTCTTTCATCGACAGAATATTCTCGCATCATAAAGGAAGACACCGTGGCCACAATGGCTCGTGCAAGAGAAGTAACTTCACATTATCCTGCGAACTCGTATAATATATTAATTAATCGCGTCGCGATACGCCTCGACGGTAATAGTGCACGATGTTGCAGCTCGGTGCAAGCGCAGCCGAAACATGGATCGCGATAACGAACTACTGATCCGGCCGGCGGGAATTTATGGGGCGTAAAAGGAATGCAAAGAGCGCGCAACAAGGCCGGCAGCGTTGCCTTTCCGCGGCTGCCGGATTTCTCCAACCCCCGCAGCCGCCGCCGGTGCATTTAAATTCTCCGCGATTGCGTTTATAAAACTGCGACGCGGAAGAGCGATTTAACTGCCGCTGCGAGCTATCGGACGGAAGTATCGCGCTCGCCGCCGCTGCGAGTTTCCCGTTGGTCTTCTACCCCTTTCGCTCCTCGTTCACGCCGCACGCGGAATAAGTCATGAATTGGTTCGTGAAAAGTCGCTTTAATTATCCGTTCGTGAAACCGACAGGCGTTTTCCCCTCTTCTTTTTTTTTGTCACTTTTGTGAGCTTTTATTTCGTTGCGATTAAGCCGAAACAATGACACAGGTGTCCGTGATTTTTGCGGATTCTGCTTCTGTTTGCTGACGCGCGGCGGTGTAATGGGATTATTGGACCGCGAGTTGCAAGCATTTGTGGCGGAAATGGATAAACGAAATACGGACGGGTAGAGGGAACGTTAATAATAATGTAGCACCAGTTTCGCTTTATTAAGAGTTATCAGGTTCAGGGAAGAAATAATTTTTTGTTTGGCTTCTGTTTTATGTGATAGACGAAGCACAGTTTTATTTCGCATAGTGTAATAATATAGTATTATGATATATATTATTATATATAGTATTATATATAGTATTATATATAGTATTATAATTCTATATAGTATTATATATAGTATTATAATTCTATATAGTATTATATATGGTATTATATATAGTATTATAATTGTATATAGTATTGTATATAGTATTATAATTCTATATAGTATTATATATAGTATTATAATTCTATATAGTATTATAAATTATACAATGTGTTAATAATACTGTTTAATCACTTTTCCATCGGTTTCGATCTATCTATATTAATCTTCAAAGTATCGAGTGCGGTCTTCAACTTATACTGTGACAAAACTTCGACCACAGAAAATCCTTTTATCATTTCCGGAGATTGTAATCCAATTTACGCAAAGTTCGACGCGAACCTTATCATCCTTAGAACGCGAGACAACCACGTTACGTTAACCATCGATGAATTGAATGGGGATTATTTTATGGGAAGACTTCGAACAATTTTTATCATTTCAAGTATATCTAACTAAAAACATATTTATACTAATCAAGAAAACACTTATATCCATAATGCTGTATGCTATTTATTAAAATACACAAAATGAATTCCACCATTTCATGCAAATTACGAGGTACGAGGTAAGGGTTACTTTAAAGCGCTGTAACTTCGCGGGAAAAAATCGCAGCTCTGTTCCTCTTTTTTTAAATTAAAGCAGAAGAGTTGAACTTCACTCTGCTGCAAATGGCATCTCTGAAGAAAATTTTACAAGCTCCCTGCTTTTCGTCAAACTTCATAACTTCATAATGAGGGTATGACAAACATAGCCTCATATTTAAAGGATTAAAGTAGTAAGGGTGTATCAAACTTAAAATCCAGTTAGGTGATCTTAAAGTAGAGACTTCAAAGTTTAATTTAAAGAAAATTTCATCATCATACGATGACTTTTCGCCAAGATATCGTCGATCTAAGTTGACCAACTTTCATCCAAAAGTCTACGCTATAATTTGTCCTACAGTATATTTATCCTACTATAATTTGTCCGACTGTTAATTGAAACAACGAGTATAATTCGTTCAGGGAGCTCCGCAAAGTATCGTCCACGTTACAGAAAAATCTACGAAATCCTTGGAATGTTCCAATAAATTCCCGGCTGATCTCCGTCTTCCGGGAACAGCGCAGAAAATTCCGCAGTCGCACAAAATCGTCAGCAGCTGCAGAGAAATTCTCAGCTTCGCTAAAGTCCGTCGTTCGGTGGTTAGAGACGCGCCGAACGGGTCCCGGTTCGATGACAATGGGTGCAGCACTGGGCTTTACGTAATCTCGGCGTTTTGTATTCATTGTTTATCGCGGTGCCCGTAAACGAAGGGCGTCTTTTATGCAACGGCTCCCGGGGACCGCCCAGTCCGAGGTTTCGCCGGCGGTTGTTCGCGGCGGCGGATCGCGGCGAGGGAAAATTGCATGAAAATACAGTTCACGTACGACCGCATGCATCATTTCAGCTTCCCGTTCGGCTCGACGTGACGGAGCGCCGTAAAAACCACGGGATATCCACCGCGATTTCAATAGGGAGCCCGTTCCGCAAGGCTTGGGATGGGATTACTGTTCGAAGCTGGCCGTCAGCTCGGCACTATACCGCGCAGCACGGTTGTCCGCTTTGAAGAATTCAGTGACATGTCCGTGGACCTCAGAAATTGAGGAATTAATGAAATTGAATACATATTTTAGTTACTAAGAACATTCAAAGTCGAGCGTTTTGAGAAAAGAATATTTCGCTTGACGGAACTTCTCGTGTTTTTCGAGATGTCCTGCTCATGGTGTTCCATATTTTCGCTCGGTATTTTTATATTATAAAGATCGCAGCTTCCTAATAAGAAATTATACATATTTTTAGTCATTCTTAACGATGATGAATAAAAAAAGCGACACTGATTGATATATGACAAATGTAAAAAGTTTGCTATATTCGACAGAGGATAACTTTTGATCTGCAACAGTCCTGGAGCTCTAACAAAAAGGAATATTTTCTATAAAGATTGCTTTAAATAACTGTGAAAAGATCGTGTCCCTATGTGAATCAATTTGCGAGTTATAATTGTTTAAAGACGGCTGCGACACGCTCGGCCGCAGGTATTCCACAAAACGTGTTTCATAAAACATTATACGTACAAAATATGAATCTGAAATACATATTTAGAAAGTAAAAACTAGTTCGTACAATTACATTTAAACAATACTTACATACATTTTTCACAAGGTGAAGCAATTATTATAATTTGTAATAAAGTGGAGCAATTTTATTATTTCTCCTAAAGCGTTCCATCATTATTCATAATATAAATATAATACGAATATAATAAAGCTATAAAATCATAAAAATACCTCTTTCGTAGCAATACTCTTTCATTATAGCCACCATTAAAATGCTTATCGTACAGAAAAATCTCCCGCCCTTTTAAAAGCCTCCCGAAGCGATTAACAATTTCGTTCACCATCTTGAACCGCTCCGGCAAAACTCGATATCCGCTCGACTTTCGGTAATAACTTCCCAGCACTTTGTACATCCTGGCGACGTATGATTCGCCGCAGAAATTGACTTTCAGGTTCCGCGAAGTGTACAAAGTGTTCGATCGTCCCCGAATCCGCCGGCTGTCGAAAACGGATCGCTCAATCATTCCGAAGCGAGCGGAGGAGCGCGATACGGCGGAGAATTCTGATAACGAGGCAGTCGAGCAGCAGCTGGCCGACAGCTATTGCCCGAAGGAATCGTTTAATTACGTCGCTGGCTTCTTTCCGTTCGTCAGCGGCGCTGCAAAAGCGGTCGAAATTGGCACGGGACACTTTGAAGTTTCCGCCGCGCGCAGAACGCGACTCCCCCTCGCTCGCTGGCCACCCTCCCCGCGATGGATTAACCTTAATTAAAGTTCCGCCTTTTTCTCTCTCGACTTCGATATAAGTGGTGTCGCGGTGTTTGCGCCCTGCCAATTGCAAATTCAATGGCCGCCCAATGAATCGCGATGAGTTCTGCCCCGACTTTCCCAACGAACGCTGGGTAACTTCGGCTCCGGGAGTTCCTCGATCCTTTTCATCGGTGTCGAGGCTAATCATAGTTTGTTCATTTAACGTTCGTTCGCATTTTATACCGTGTACGTGTGACCTCGAATAATAATTGTTTATTCAGCTTCGATACGTATTTTAGATCGTATAATTTTCGATTAATAGATGTACGTTTTCTTTTATTTTTATTTTAATAAATTTTCATTTTATTTTTATTATATTGTCATTCTATTTTCATTTTATTATCATTTTATTTTCATTTTATTTCCTCACAATTTTTGAACATTGTTAATTTTAATTTTATTTCAGTATTTTTCAGTTTCTTAGTTTATTCTTTTATTCTTTAAATTTATTTCCTATTTTTCTAAAATTATATTTTTATCTTATTAGTTACCTTTTTATCGTTCTTTTCCTTTTTAATTGTCGTGTGCACTGAATGAAACAATATTGTAATGTAAACAATGAGTTATACCCTTGACTATAATATCTATTGTACTTTTACTTTAACAAGACGTGTATTTATTAAACTGTTTACTCAAACGTTAACGGTATGTAAGGTTACTTAACTTTTGAGGCTGAGTGTATTTCCCAAAGGCGTTCTAATAAACGATAAAAAATAAGGAGCCATAATGTAATTCGCTCGGTGGTAATGGTTAATTGCCGGCCGTGTGAGTAGCCTTTTCAGCGCGACATAGTTTATACGGATGGATGAAAATTACACTCCACTGTAATGCATTTTTACTACACGTGGGCCGGTCTTCGTGTTTCTTTTTAATTAGATTCCCCTTTTAATTGGATGAGAAGCAATGATAAACTTAACATGATGAAACGAGCCCTCGTTCTGCGACGGCCTAATGGCAATGCTAACGTCTTTATTGCGCGTAAACCGCGGGAGAAACGACAACGATTAAATTACCTGGTTGCGACCGCTTCTAATGCTTTTGACAATCCTCTTATGCCTTTCTATACTTTCGCAATTATTCCGAAATATTTCAAGCCATATAATTAATACGTTAGCTACGAGACCAACTTTTGATATCTATATAGAAGCACATCAACGCTCTCAATTTGATTAGATCCATTAAGAAGTTAGGTCAAGATCCTCGCTCGCTAAAACAAATCACCCCCAAGACGAGTGTCCAATAATGCGCCAAGTTTGAACTAATAAAATCGGAGATAAATGTACGCTTCTACTAAGAATTATTTATTGCTATTCAGAAGATTTCCAGTTGAATAAAATAATCTTCTGACGCAGATAGAACTCGAGCTGCAGATTATAGAAATAGCGATCGGAATTCGTCATTAGCCTCGTTTTCCACGGATCCTCTCCTCTCCAGGACCGAAATTCGTTGTCAAAAAGGGTGGATCGGATATGAAGGGGTGGGTCGGTCGCGTCAGTTCGAAAGAGGGCACGGCCACAAAGGGTTTCGCACGCATCCGAGCAGTCGCGGGGTTTCGAGGCCCATCGATCCGCGGATTCCGATTTCGGTTTTGTCGCTCAGACAGGCCTGAGAACTGCGGACGATTAATCCGGTTAGCCTCGGCCACCGTGGACTGTGACTGATGAATGAAATCCGGGGTGGAACGACCTTATTTTGCGTCATCCCTCGCCCCCACCGCTCCGCTGCACCCCGCCAGCAGCCTAGTTCAGCGCAACCCCTCCATCGGGCGACTTCGAGTCCACACAGTCTGCAGCGCTGCTGACGTAACGCAACCCCTGCTGACGTCACCAGCCGGGAGGGTAGCGTGGCAACCCTTCCGCGAGGACAACGTCCTCCTTCCACCCTCTCTATTCAACCCTCCCGTCCTCGGTTCACGAGGCCTCTGCGTCCTCGCTCGTTGTTATTAACGCGCCGACTGTCGACAAGCCTAGCCGTAAAAATTCATTAAAATCCGAGTTAGTTATTAATCGAAGGGAAAGTTCCAGATTACGGTGATTGCCCTTTCTACACTTTCGCACCTGAGGGACGGTATCCCAGTGAGAAATTCATTTTTAGGGCTGATAGTTCTACGATTTTGCTACGGTGCTTGGCTGACCAGGTGTGGCACATTCTACTTAAATTTGGAGAAATTTCTGCTAGTTCTACTTTTGGAAGATTGGCGGGGTTATCTACTTAATTTTACCGATGCGGACTTTTATGCGAAATTTTTATGCTTTTAATTAGTTTCATAAGTTCTACGAGATATAAAATTATTCTTGAATTCATTCGATATCTTTTGTCTTTGATCAAGTCATTTTGTCATGTTAAAATAAACGTTAAATATAAAGACTCTGTCTGACCAAACGGTCGATTACTAAATAACATATCCCAATAAAATAGAACGATTGAAATTTCAACAGGATCTATCTCAGAAAAATACCACTACAAAAATAACATTGTCTCTGAACCTGTCCGACAATTGATGACGCAATCTACTTCTCGCTTAACCAACGAGTTCACTCCAGCACAATCCAAAAGAGCAACTTTCTAACGCGTTCTTGGTTAGAAGCTTACCAATACCGAAATAAATAAAGAAAGGAGATTTGTCTGCAAGCATGTCTGACAAGTGACAGCACAATCTACTTCGTGCTCATTTATTGAGTTCGTTCGAGTACAATCCAAAAGGGTCACTTTTTAGCGCGTTCGTGGTTAGTAAACAATGCGAAAATAAAGGAGGGAAAATTCATCTGCGAGCAGGTCCGACGAGTGACGGCGCAATCTACTTCGCGCTGAACGAACTGCAGCTGTTCCAAGTTAAAAAATGACGCAGTGGAACGAATATTTCTGGGACACCGACTACCGGAGCGATTATATTCCAGTCCCGGAGCCATTTTTGCGGAGCTCGACAGCGGGGGCGTATGCGAAATCGTCGACTTAGCTGGAGGCTTTTTGCGGCGGGCCGCCGCTAAACGTCGCCGGCAAAAACATTTACATGGACCGAGGCAAAAACGAAAGCTTCTTACGGTAATCGAATTCTCACGCGGGTCGGCGCCGCGAATAGATCCCGGAGATCCCGGGCAAACTTTTTTCCCCGGCGAGCCCCGGCTATTTTCTCTCGCTCGCCAACTATTCGGCGCCAATTTGGCTCGTTAAACTTTTCTTGCGGCGTGTCTCGCGTGATTTTTCTTCGCCTTTCGCCCACTACTGGCGAAGATCAAGTGTTTTTCCGCTCGCCGTGCCCGGCGGACGAGAGCGACCGTAAAAACCTGGTTTCTTGCCGTGGAATTTGTGGCTTTTATCGCCGATTAATCGATTCGAGTGGAAATGGCCGTGTTTTGGACGACCAGTGCAGTTTACTGATAAACATCTTCGGGATACTCTCTTCTAAGACAGAATATATACGATTGTACGGCGGAAGTAGAGTCAGATATATTATGGTCAGACATTTAACTAATTCACTTTGTCGCGAACGCTGGTGAAAATTATATCAGTCGTTTGATTGTTATTAAAATATAAAAAGTTTCTCTATAATAAGAGGCTGTAAGTAGAATTAGTTGTGCTATGATCAGACATTTTTTACATCGATACGTTCGCCGTAGTCTCTGATGGAAATAATATCGATCATTTGACTTTCCTTTTAACATAAATGCTTTCCTGCGATAAAAGATTGTAAGTAGAATGAGATGTGCTGTGATCAGACATTTTGACTTTGATGCGCGAGCTTGCTGTAGTCACTGAAGAAAATAATGTCGATCATTTGACTTTCATTTTAACATAAATGCTTTCGTACGATAAAAGATTGTAAGTAGAATGAGATGTGCTATGAACAGACAGTTTTGACTTTGACGTTTGCCGTAGTCACTGACGAAAGCAATATCGATCAACTGACTTCCGTTATGACATTTTCCTACGATACGAGATTGTGAGTAGAACGAGACGTACCATGGCCAGACGTTTCCATTTTATCGCTTCATCTTGCTTGCGAGTAGAATAAGTCATGCAAAGGTCAGACATATACTTTGAACATTCGACTACAAGGTGAATATTTTCTGACCGTACTCCGCTTCAAGTAGAACGAGTCTGGCGATGGTCAGACAAGACCCATTTATCTCAACACTCTCACATATTGCCACTTTCATTTCTCCACCTGCGTTTCTCTTTTAGGTTAATAAATAAAAATTTCTCTCCGTCCAGGGTCTGACTCTGTCTACGAATTAAACTATAATTACTTCGCACGGTTATGCAGAATTATACGAAACGCCATGACCGCGTTCCCTCGAGCACCAATATCGTTCGACGACCATCCGCGATTTCGACGCGCATGATTTATGGCCGACGCAAAGAATATCGCGTGCATGCTTGCCAGAGTTCTCTGTATATTTCACGGTAATTCCGTTTCTGGCACGTTTCGGCCGATATATTTGCCCCCGTGCACCCTCGAATACGTATTACTGCGATTCCGTGACTTCCGACCCCCGGCGCGAGCCCGCGTCCCCAACCCTTTCGCATGCATGTATGCGGGCGCACGAATTTGCAACAACTGTAGCAATAAACTTTGAATTCATCCGCTCCGCGCTGCCTCATATTTCGGCCCCGTTCCTCTCGAGGGGAGTTTCGCCTCGGAGGCGACACCCCATGAGATATTTTTCTGTTTTACTGCTGCTTTCGAAAAGGTTCGCAGATTTTCTTCAGATTCCCCTTTTATGACTCGCGAAACTGGCTGCTTTCAATTCAGGACTGTCCACTCGAAACTGTAAACGATCCGAGGAGTTGTTTATTCACAAATACGACAGACTATGTTAAATATATTTTGCTATGTGTTGATTACGTTAATTATTTTTGCTATTTTTGATCCACGTACATTTCTAGCAGGTGTAACAGATCAGTAATAATTACTTCGTTTATACAGGCTGTCTGAAAATGAATGGAACCAATATGGCTGTATGGTAGAGCATAATTATTTCATTTATACAATATGTCAAGAGATTGTTTAACGCGTTGACGCGGCGGCAACCATTGTTTTTGGTATAACAATGCAATAATTATGTTTCATGTCTTGATTTTCAAATTCAAAACAGATAAGGGGAACTGCAAATATTAACACAAATGTTATATTGAACGCTTCCACGTTACTTCTGTGTGTTATTATTATTATGTTAGGCGCCGTGCAATGACCAACAAATTTCGCTCAGCAGTCAACGTGTTAAACGACATAAAAATTGATTAGTATTCAGAGAGGTACAGCTCGAGATGCAGAAGACTCAGTAAAAAGTTACGATTCAATTGTTCCAGTTATTTTGCGACGGAGCTGAACCGAAATTGGGGCGCGGCATTTCGGGGACACCCCGTGCGTATCTCGGAAGATCGCTGGATCCCGATCGCGGCCGCCGCACAGGCTTCGCGGTATCGAGTGGCTGGCTGTAGAACCGGACGCGGAGTTCGCGTTGCGGATATTAAGGCGCCTGCTCGCGCGACTCGTCCGTGTATGTACATAGTCGCGTCGTGAAACCTGACGTAATGTCCCTCATAAAACTCGATAAAGCGGTATGAATCGCGCGGGACATTCGGAGACTTTGAAACAGGGTCAGATAGGACAACCGTTCGTATAAACTCTTTTTATTATTTACGTGTGCTGAATCCGCCGCCGAAGTTGCACCCATATATCATGCGCCGCTCCATGAACACGCTTATCTCTTCAAGCGAATGTCGGACTATACGCGCAAATGAAAGGGCCTGGCCGACTAAGATGGCCGAGACTGCCCTTAAATGAGACTGTAGGTTTTGGTCAGCTATAGAATGGTACGAGAGTCGACGAAAAGCCGCCAAGTTTTCCCGAAGCAGTCGGCGTATCAATTTTCGCGCGATCAAAGCGGCGACCTTCGGGTTCGCTCGCATCCGGAATATCCTAATTAAAGCGACCCCCGATCAGCCATTTCGCCTCTAACGCCTCCATCGAAGCGAAGCCGTCGCAAACTTTCCCCTCGAACTTGCGAAAACTTCGCTGAATACGGCAAATCGGAATTCCATTGGCCCGATTGCCCCGGGTCCTGACCGGCACCATAAATACCTGTCCAAGGTTAACGCAGTCGCGCCCGAAAGCCTCGTCCCTAATCAATGCTACAGCTAAGAATCTCGCGAGCCTGCAGTGAAAACAAGCTCATTTGTCCGACGGGAAGGTGGTGTCCCGTGAAAAACGATGACGGATGCGTCGGTGCGGCAGCCAGCTTGCAGGATCCTCTGGAATTCACCCTCCCCGCCCCAGCAGCCCTCTCCGCTCCCCTTACATCCTCATCAATCCCCACTCTCCAGCTTTTTATTCCTTTCTTCCATTTCCCACCCCGTTTCACCCTCCTTCATCCTCTTCGCCGCCTCGCCCATTCCTTTTTACTCCTTTTCATCCAGCAGCCACCCCCTTCCGCCCCTGTTTCACCACTTTTCACCACCCTCGTCCCCTCGCGGACCTTCTTCGCGCACCGGCGCCCTCTCTTCACCGGTTCCCACATCGAACACCCACTTTTCGCACCTTTCAACACGCGTCCACCATCTGTCCACCCTCTCTGCACCCTTTGCCCGCCCCTGCAGCCTCGTTGTCGGCAGAGCAGAACGGATTTGACGGCGCCTGCCGCGTCAGCAATCGCAGTTTTACGAATCGAATCGGATCGGATCCACCGCCATTGTCCTGTCGCGGACGTTTAAAGCGGCATTAACTGCTCGGTTGCCGGAAACCGGGTCCAACCGGGCGGTCGAACGGCGAAACAGCCGCGCAGGTGGTTGCAAAAATTCTGCACGAGCTGGCGAATTTTTGTTGGACGGACTGCTTGGTTATTCGATGAAATTATTAGTTCGGAAAGTTGGCTTGACTCTACGAATTTTTTTCAAACGTTCATTACAAGAATATCCATTTATTTAAATATTATATATAATATTATTAATAATATATTGTCAATATTATTCTCAATAATATGTTATCAATACTATTATCGATAATATATCAGTACCATCAATAATATATTATCAATATTATCAAATATATAATAGCAATATTATCAAATATATAATATCAATATTATCAATAATATATTATCAATACTATTACCAATACTATATCATTAGTATCAATGATATATTATCAATATTATCAGTAATATATACAAATATTCTCAATAATTTATTACCAATATTATCAATATTATTATCAATTTATATAATCAATACTGCTTACTTTAATTAATGTCTACTTTTCGTCGACTTCTATAACAATTTTCAGCCGAATGCAAACACTCCATGACCACGCATACGTAAAAAGAGTGAATTTGTCCAACAATTTTTATTTAACCTCTACACTAGATACATATAAGCTATATTAAACAATACTTTTATTTACTTGCAATATTCCTCCAAAAACAAATTGTCGAATATACACGCATTTTCCATTTCAATTGATTTAATTGATTCAATTGATTTAAAGGATTCAGCAGTCGGAGGGTT